>CAIGRB010011274.1:60814-78878 GCA_903798255.1 Fraxinus quadrangulata
TTGTTTTGCCAAATTTAATTTAAGTTGTGTCTTTTATATCTGGAAAAAAATATTTCAAGATTCACCAATTTCAAAATTTATATGTTATTTAATATTATATTAACATTAAAGTATTTAAATTTATTGAATAATCAAAATTTTTCAATAAATTATTATAAAAGAAAAGTTCTTAAATTTTCAAAGTAAATACGTTTTCCCTATTTCTGTTTTGAGAAACAGTTTTCCAAAATGACAAAAAGAACGTATTTTCAACAATTTTAAAATAGACATGCAAAACACAAAATTGAAAATGAATTCAAAACACAAAAGTAAAAATTGAAACACGAAGAGAATATCTCCTTAGCTTTTGATGGTGCTTTCACTTTGAAGATGGCGAAATAAAGTATGTTAAATGCAAAATAGAAGGGCGGAGAGAGGTCCAATGGTACGGAATTTTGTACTAGTTAATGAGTGATGAGGAAAGAACTGAATAAAAAATTCAGAGAGTCGTGACAATCAAGACATGTCAATAGGGACATCCAAGCAAAAGGAGCGGATTAGGAAAAATAGATACCACAATAAGGAAAGAACGAATGCAATGGTATATGCACCCGAGGGCAATATTTGTGTTATTCAGGGTGTTCACATTATCAACCTCATGTCAAAATTCTCGCCAGGTGATTGATTCTAGTGTTGCATGTCAGGTTAGTTCTAGATAGGATTTTCTATTCATCTTACACGAGCGGTCACTTTGGTTATGTAAAGATGGGAAATGATGTTCAATGTGAAATTTTTGGCGCGGGAGATGTTTTCTGAAGTACTAAAACTATATGTAAGCGGATCCTAAAGAATGTGAGACATGTTCAAGAAGTTCGCCTCAATTTAATCTTTGTGGGTATCCTTGATAGTATAGTCTATCACAGCCCATTAGTGAAGAAAAATGGAAGCTTACTAAAGGATTTATTGACGTAGGACAAAAATGTGAATGATAATAAAATATTCTTCTTCATAACAAACGAAAGGGTGTTGGTCGAATTTTAGGAATAATCGCAGCAAAAGTTCCAAACTTTTGAAATATTAACAAACTTTCTTCAAGCCTTTGATTTGTTGCAACCGTTCCTAAGCTTTCCCAATGTTGCAGATGAAGCTCTTTTAAACAGTTTTCATCAATAATTATATCAGTTGACAAAAATATAACTTTCATCATATTTTTAATAATTTGAAAGGGGACAAAAGAGTAAATTTTTATTTATCACATTAAATATTTAAATAAAAAAAAAAAAAAAAGAAACTTCTTCCTCTCAACACCGCACCGATCTCCATTATTATGCTCAACCCTCTATTGTTATGTACTTCCATTGAGTTGTTCCATTGCTGCCGCGCTTCTGGAACATGTACCACATCCTTCCTTCCAAATGAAGAACCCCGATTAACAACCACACTGCCATCTCCACTTGTTGACTTCCTTGCCTTCCCTACTAGTTGTTCTCAAATCTCTGTTGTAAGGGTCTAGTTTAAGGACTTCACTGAAAAATACTTTTCCAGTTTCATTGTCTCGTGGACTCCAATTATGATTATGAACTGGTTTGTGCAGTAAAACATTGGGCCTGGGCAAGTCAAAATCCATATCCCAATAATTTTTATTTTTTGAACCCCCAACTTCTCTTCCCCGTTCTGCAAACTCACAGCCAGTGTCTCGCTCATCATCAACCCAATCAGATCTCGAATTGAACTAAACCAGTGCCAGTGGACCATTTCCAACATTCTGCAACCACCCATTTCCAACAGTACTCCTTGAAGACTGTCCCAATTGCCTTACATCAGCTACCAGACTTGAATGGTAACTGTCCCTCTTGTACTCAGATGTTTCCTCACTCACCACCAGATTCTGTTTTTGGATCGAAGCCTTCTTCTGTTTCTGTGATGTGCCTGGTGAAACAGGTTTTGCAGCCTGCAAAGAGGGGAAATCCTCACTCACCACCACATTTTTTTTATTTCTTATTTCTTTTATACCTTATCTTGCATTTTGAATGTGTATACTAGTATTTTTTCTTTATTAGATTGAATTTAGCTTGTACATAGTCATTTTAAAGATTAATGATTATTTAATTTATTTTATAGGATACCCACCGTAAGTTTGGAATTGTGACAGTACTAGTTTGGGGATGAAACTGTGTTGCATCAATCAATTTCTAAAGACATATCACTATGATGGACCATTATGATATGGAGAGTATTGCTATTATTCTTGTGTTTACATTAGGAGGATGTAACTACAAATATATGTTTTTTTGTTGAATGTATGAATATAATAAATAAATTCATCTTTTTTTTTTTTAGTAATTTAAACTTTAAAATGAAAATGTTTAATAAAATAACAAAGAACCCAGTTGTAAAATATTCTCTCGTGTTCAAGTAATAAAAATAACGAGTCTCGGGAGTAATTAAATAATACTGCCATGTGATCTTGAAAGTTGAAAATCACAACACCTGTTTGATTCCACTGAAACTTCAGCATTTTTTTTTTCAAAATCTCATACTTTGAATTTCAAAGTTACATTAAGCCCTCCCATTATTTCTGAAATACATGTTTCTCTCTTATTTTTAATCATATATTTTTCAATAAAATATTATGGACAAATCCAAAATTTCTTTATTTTATGATCACACATTCTCCATCAAAATATTATTCCAAAATGTATTTTGTACAAAAATGTGACTCAAACATGTTCTAAAATATACAGATGAATGGCCCCACTCTAAATTCAAATCTGACTTCTTCAACGTTTATATTCCGGGTAATTGGCATAAAACTTGACATTTGTCCCTATTACGGAATGCATCCATATCCTTTCATTTTGATGCATAATCCTTCTAGATGATCTTTTCTTTTCTAAATACAACATTTTCTTTAATTTTCTTAAATTTTTTTTAAATGACGAATATATCTTCCTCTTTAAATAAAATAAAAAGAAAAGAAGAAAAAAAAATTTAATTGCAACTGTAATTCTAGTTTTTTTCTTAAAAAAAATTGCAAACGAGTCCCAAATAAATAAATAAAAATTAAAATATCATCTCTACTTAAGGAACTAATAAATCCATACAAATTATGATAGAAACCAATTTTTGCCATTTGATATCTATGGACCTTTTTTGGTACAATAAATTAGATAAGATTGGAGAGAGTATCAGCTGCATGTGAAAATTTATAATTTGTTCTTTTCATTCCAACACATATTTTTATATTTTATAAAAACAATCATTGAACGTAGATAATAGATTAATAATTTCATTTATGATTCCTTACGTTCAATTATGGACAAGCTCATTTTGGTATACTTTTATTTCTAGTTAGATTCTTTTTCCATCTGTAATATGGGGCTAGCTTTTTCCAATTTTTCTAAGATTCAATATGGATGCAGTCCATGGAGGGTGAGCTATGAGCACAATAATTGAAAGCAGTGTGAAATCAACTTGACCCTCAATTTTAATTAATGTCAAAAGAGTCCACATATATTTTTACATCACGAATCGAATACCACCTCTTTGTACAACAGAAGAGTCAACTCCCAAGCCAACTCACTTTGTTCACAAGTATAAAAGCGGGTTGACATGTTCAAATCTAGAGTCATCAAACTTTTTTGTGTGAGTAAGTGCATTTCTTAGGCACGAATATTGGATAGTGCTTAATGATTGAGAGTTAATCTAGTTTACGAAAACAATTGCCGAGGAAGTTTGAATCTAGAAATTGATCATAAAAATTTATTGTATCTAGATTACGACTTTTTTTCTTTATTTATTTAGAAAAGAGCAAAATATTTTTGTATTATGTTACTTGTATATCGGGGTATCAGTTGACAGAGTGGGGCCCACGAATCGTGGAGGGGGCTGACACCCCGTGTACAAATAACATTTTCCAATATTTATTAAGAGTCAAACAGTTGACTGCTAAAGTGCAAAGATCAGGTGCCGTTTTAGTAGGGGTCAATTTCGTCAATACAAAAAATGTAAGGGCTCCTAAAAATTTGCGTGTTTTAACCCTTAAAATAATGTAAGGACGAAAAATCCCGTAAAGAATACTCAATTGGACGTTGAATTGAAACGCGTCCAACTTTTTTCCTCTCTAAAAAAAAATACAAATGGCCTCTCCGCCGACGCTGCCGATCTCGACCTCCCATTCCGACAACTCGGCGGCGCCGATCTCCACCCACGCCTTCAGATCCTTCCTCTCCCACCTCTCCGCGACCATCCGCCACGGCTTCTCCCAGCGCCGCCCCTGGTACGAACTCCTTGATCGCTCTTCATTTGCCCGCCCTGACTCCTTATCCGAAGCCGCCTCCCGCATTCGCAAAAACTCATCCTACTTTCGCGTCAATTACATTTCTCTAATCGCCCTTTCACTCGCTTTATCCCTTCTCTCCCACCCGTTTTCGTTACTTGTCCTCTTAGCCCTACTTGGCGCGTGGCTTTTCCTTTACTTATTCCGTCCTTCGGATCAGCCACTTGTTATCGCGGGACGCACATTCTCGCCTCGTGAGATTTTGGGGATTTTGGTGGTGTCTACTGTAGTTGTGGTGTTCCTTACAAGCGTTGGATCGCTGCTCATCTCAGCTTTGCTTGTCGGCTTGGCCGTTGTTTGTACACACGGTGCATTCCGCGTTCCCGAGGATTTGTTCCTGGACGATTCGGAGCCGGCTAATGCTGGGTTTCTTTCCTTCCTAGGTGGCGCAGCGTCTGCCGTGGCTGCAGCTGCACCATCCGTTGCCGCGCGCGCGTAATTGGATTCGATAAAATCCAGTCGGATGTATTGGGATCCGAGGACAAAGGTAATAGATTGGCTTCTTTTAATACTACTTGGTGGTTATTTGACTATTATTAGGAGGAATTGTAAGATTTCTTGGTAGACGAATATATGTGGAACTGCCTCGTCATTGGGGAAATTTAGCTGGAGATTTTTGTACCTAGATTGGATCTGTCACCTGCTATTTAAAATCTACGTTTTGGATGCTTTGTTTAGTCTTTTGTCACACGTTTCTTGTAGAATTAGATGTTTAATTATTTCGGCAGATATCAATTATTTAGCGGACATTTTGTTCATTTGTTATGTTTTAAGAATTGATTATTGTCTTTCATCTTTTATATCTATTTTTTCCCTTAATCTTTAGTGCAATTTTCTCTATGTTTTGATTTACTTGAGTTCTTCCAAGAATATAGGCTGTATAATAGTATACAAACTACATAGTGTATAATGGATTTGTTGTGGTTGGAGAAATTTGCAGTCTGCACTATAAGTTTGTCTTCATTAAAACATTGAACAAATTTATCTGATTACCTATCAAAAAAAAAAAAATACTAACAACTTAATTGATGAAAGGAGTGGAGAAAAACAGTAAATACTTTACAGTAATTTAGTATTACTTACTAAATAATAACATCAAGCAATTTCAATTTTTTCTATGTTTTGGTTTACTTGATTTCTCACAAAAATATTGCCTATACTTGGGTTTACTAGATTAAAATCTACAAAGTTTATAATGGATTTGTTGTGGTTGGAGAAATCTGCAGTCTGCACTATATAAGATATTCTTCATTACAACATTGAACAAATTTATCTGCTTGGACATGGTGTGAAAGAAATGAACCACGTGTAGCATCTGTGCACCATTACCGTCCATGTGAACTTTATTCATGGGATCAACTTCAGGATAGTAAAGACATGATCTTTTTATCAGCCCCGGATTTTGCCCAGCCTCTTGCCGTGGATGGTTTTGCAGCTTATGCCAAGTATATCGTCTAGTTTTTACGTCACTAAGTTGTTGAGATAATGTTTTGCACTAGGACATAATTCTCTACCATTTTTGAGTTTAAGAATTATATGGATCCGAGAAGGTCTTTTGAAATTGTCCAAAGTTGAAGGAGTGAGCATGCTGGATTTTTATAATCAAGGAAACTGACCGACATAATAGGAATCAATGTAGTAGACGTATAGATGATTACAATGGAGGCCTAAGGTGAATTTATGTTGCTGCATTATGCTGAGCATTATATCTCAATATGGTTGCATGTAGATGACTACCTAGATGAGGACTAACTGCATAGAGCATATACTAATTTGGTGCAGAATGTGGCACATTGATTTACTGTGAATTCATTTTCAACTATGCAAGGTATTCTAACTAATGATATTTCGTTTTTGCTGTCCTATGGTTCATCTACTCTTATACAAGATAAGAGTACCAGTTTTTAAGAGGGAAGTTAATCGTATATGCAAATATAATATAATGAAAATTCAGTAGACTAACTGTAGAGAAAGAACAAGGCAGAAGGTAGGAGCTTTTGTATGCGTATTCATCCACTGTTATATAAGAATACCAATTCTCTATACTAAGATAGAAGTTATTGTTGATGCAAATATGATATAATGAGAATGAAAATGAAAATATTGAGGAAGATGGAGCTAGGAGCTTTTATATGCAAGAGAAAGCGGGAAGTAGCACAAAGTTCCACCTTCTGGGTAAAATTTAAGACGACAAATGACTCAAAAATCTATTATTGATGCCACAGCTTGCTCAGATTCCATGTTCAACCACCACATCGCCCCCTATTTATGAAAAACTATGCGCACGTTAGGTTAAAAATGATTGGGTTGTCACGATGAGGCACGTTGAAAACTAAATTTAAATAAATAGATGAATGTTCTTTTTTACAACTAGCGCTATTAAATGAGGTGGTTCTATACTTACGAGTGAATCCAGTGGACTTGATTTTCATGATATGTAGATTTTTAGTTTTAAAGGTTGGCTTTTAGGGTTCGTTTGATAGGTAAAGGTGGAAATGATTTGCAATTCCATGTTACTTGGAAAATAAAAGTTCATCAAATCCATATGAATACATTTTCCATGAAAACAAAGAAAATGTAGTTTAAAGTGGTTGTACCGTGGAATTTGGTTTCCATTTTTATGTTGTAATCAAACGGATAAAGTGGAATTCGTTTTCCTCGAATGTGATATTTTTCATGAAATCAATCAAATAGGGCCTTAGTGTCTAAATATAGATCTTGCTCATATATGGTGTGTGAACACTACAATCTGGCCATGCATTGTAAAGTAGCTGATGGATGGTTCAATGTCAACTAGTGGTTAATCNATAGAACAAACTAGAAGAGGGAGTAGATGAAACTAACATGGCTTGGTGTTTTTAAAGATTCAAAAATATTGGACATTTCACAAATCGACAAAAAAGATTCAAGTAGTAGCCAAGTCCTGTTGCTCAGGAATAAGGCATAGCTTATTGTATTGTTAAGCCCCTGTTTGTTTCTCATTTTTCATCCATAAAAATGAAAAATATGATCGTTATTCATCACATTAAGCCATCAATTTTCTTTCCTGCTCTCTCTGGAATGTTTTCTCTGGTTTTGTTTCTTGAGATCTTTAGGTATATGTATATATGCTACATTGATGAGGCTGTTGATTAATGGCCTAAATTAAAGTTTCGTTACCATTGTAGAAAATCAGCAGCATGAATTGAGAATATTATAGAAATATGTTAAGTAATTCGTAGATCCACAATTTATTTATTTATTTTTTAAATCTTTTTGGTTTTATGAATTGCAACGCTTCGAAATTAACGGAAGAGCAGAGCCAAGTATTGCCTTATCCTAGATTGTCGTTGTCCAGTCTGAAGCCAAGTGGTGGTGGTTGAGGTGCCCAGCAACCGTAAGCCTCCTCGAGTACTTATACAAGGGCTTGAGCCTTTGTGTCGCGAGTTTCAGTATTTTTGCACCCTCTTGTGGATTGCTAGCTATATAAACCAATGTTCTCGAAATCGGATCAGATTGATCAATTCGTCTGGAAAAATTGAGAATTGGATCTAAATCCAGTCCTATTATAGGAAAAAACCCCGAATGTAAAGAAATCGGTGCAAAACCCAGGAACCGTCTGATTAAACTGAAAATTGGTGAAACATTCAAGATTTTTCTGGGTTCCACAATATTTTTGCTAAAAAATTAAAGTACTATTAAGAAGAGACAGAGTCCTTGTTTACATACCAAATATTTAACATTCAAATTCAAAATAATCTCAAAATACACAAATATTTAATGTTTATATATTAAAAATACATGTGACATTGAGAAAGAAGACAGGACAGCAAAAATTCGAAAATCTAGAACTCAAGGGAGGCAACCACCGCGTATGAATTTATCGGGAACGAAAGACCCAGCCGCATATGAATTTTCCAGGAACAAAAGGCAACAGTTGCAAATGAATTGAATCTGAAATTGGAATGCCTTTTATTACGTGGAAATTACAACCACCTCTACACTGAAATTTTTAACTTCAAAAATAAGATTAACTATTTTTCTTCAAAAATCAAATTATAATTATTTTTTTAATTTGAAATATAAATAAGAATCTACATCTAACAACCATACCCCACCCAAATACCCAAACCCTAATAAATTCCCCCAATCCACCTTGCCCACGCCCTCCCTCACACATAACTAGTCCCAGCTGCGAGTGATCCCTTCAAATGTTGGCATCCCACACAAAGTTCCATGTCGCCGCCGACGACCCCTTCAGATGTTGGCATCCTTGTTTGCCGTCATTCATTGTCGACAAGTAGTGTCTAGGCATTATTGCGATCGTAGGCGTTGTCGTTCGCTCAAACACATTGAGTACATCATATTCATGTATAATAAATCTTTATTGAATATGACAAGTGCTCGTTGTTGCGAACTCGTGCGACTCTGCTGTTGCAGCAACAACAGCGTTGCCCGGTGCTGCACTGAGATGGCGCATCTCTAGTGGCTAGACGTGGCGTTTGCTGGTGCTAATGTGGGATGGGATTTGGGGGATTTTTTGGGGGTAATTTCTTCATCCTTTGATTTGAATTGCTTAGCTAGAGTTTTTTGGTTGTTTTTGTTGTTGATTATTGGTGGTTTAGTTGTTTTCAGTTTGCAAATGGTGGTTTTTAGTTGTGGTAGTGGTGGTGCAAGTAGTTGTGGAGTGGTTGTTGGTTGTTTGCAAATGGCGGTACAAGTGGTGGCGGCTTACATATGTAGTGGTGGTATTGGCGATGACGATAGCCTTGGTGGCGAGGTGGCACAACGTTTTGCTTGGGGTGGGTTGGGGGTTAGGTGGGATGTGATGGGATGAATAGTGTTTGTAACTCATTATTCTTTGTGACTTATAAAATAGTTAATTTGTGATCAATAAATAATATGTAATTAATAAAATTTATAATTGTGATCAATAAATGATATATGACTTTAAAAAAATGAAATTACGATTAAATTTGTAATCGTGATTTGCAATTTGCTAAGTTATGATCAATAAACTTGATAATTTGTGATAAAAAAATAACGTGTAACCAATTAATTTGATTATTTGTGATCGTATAATAAGTTTGACCTATAAATTTTGTAATTTGTGATCGAAAAATAATACGTGACCTATTAATTTTATAATTTGTGATCGATAAATAAATCGTGACATATAAACTTTTTATTTGTGATCAAGATAAAATGCGCGAACAATCAATTTCATAATTTGTGACTGATAAATAAGGTGTGATTTATAAAATTTTGATTTGTAACTGTAACGTTATGTAATTGTGATTAATACGTAACTATGATTATAAATTGTAATATTGTGATCTCAATATATTTAATTAATAAAATATATTTAATTATCTATTTAATTATAATCAGATTTTTGAAATTTTAAAGTATATTTTTAATTTTGAAATTGTATATTTTAAATACCTTATATTTGTATGGTTCCATTTTATTATTTCGATATGGACATTTTCATTTGTATCAATTTTTTTTTTTACCGAAAATATTACTCTCTCTTAGTTATGTCAACGAGCTAAGTCGAGCCCGAATCTAAAAAAAAAAGCCCGGCCTCGGCACGAGCTTTTTTCGGCCCGAGCCGAGCCCAGCAAAGCCCGGCCGAAAAAAAAGGCTCGGGTTTTTTCTTTCTTTTTCTTTTTTGCTGCCTGCGTAGGCAGCTTTTTTTACTGCATGCGCAGGTAGTTTGCTGCCCTAAGCAGGCAGCACACAAGCAGCAGTAAGCAAGCAAGCAAGCAGCTTGCTCTGTGCCAGCAACAAGCAAGCAGTTTTTTTTTTTTTTTTTACGGGCCGGTCGAACCACACGGGCCGGTTCGGGCTCGAGCCAGTGCCCCAAAATGGGGCTAGGCCCGAGCCTCGGCTTGGTGGAATCAAGCCCGAGCCGAGCCCGGCTGGCTTTTTCCGGGCCGAGCTCGAGCCGCCTAATTTTTTTACCGAAAATGTTACACCCTCTCACATGCGTGCGGGAGCCGCATAAATAAAAAAATTCCCAAATGTATGGTCCTCATACCCTATTGTGAGTATAGGTAAAAAAGTGAATGTACATGCAGCATGATCATTTTGATATATAGGCTGTAAAACATTATTTTGGTCAATTTAACCCCCTGTTTGATGGTCGTTATTTTTGAGAAAATAGAATAATTTTTGGGAGAATGTGTGGTTAAAAAGTAGGAAAATATTTTGGATTTACATATAAAATATTTTATTGTATAAATGTATGGTTGAAAATGAATATGAGAATTAATAGTTGTCAGACAGTGGATTAATTTCACCCTTGATATAAATTGCTCCATAAATAATAAAATGTTAAATAATTGATTTTAAAATGCTATTTTAATTAATATAAATTTTTAATGTAGTGTATAAATCTATTTACTTATTATTTTTATTTCTGGTCAACCCCGATTCAATCTCGGTTTGATCTTTTGACTCTTAAATTTCTTCGAGTCGATGATCGAACTGATTTTTAAAACATTGATATAAACTACAGTAAGAGCATCTTCAAGAGATTCTCTAAATATTAAATACTTTTTATTTTAAAAAGTCAATGCTTAAAAATGAGCTCTAAGATAATCTTTACTTCAACTTTTTTAAATAAAGAATGTATTTGACTCTCCAATTTAGAGAGTCAAATTCTCGCTTTATTCTTAATGTACAATGATTGCATTTAATAAATCACATATTTTAATACTGTGCTCCTTAAACTATTTAAATCACATTTAAATTAATTGGCTAATTGACATATAAAAACTACGTTAAATAAAATATGAAGATAAGTCAATAAATGTTTCTTGAGAAATGGAAAAGAAGTCATAATAGGGAGCTTGTTGGATTGTATAAAAAATTTGACTCTCTAAATTAAAATATGCTCTCTATAATATATAAAATGTTCTTTATAAATAAAAAGTGTTTTGGAGATGCTTTAAATACATTTTTCAAGCTTCTCCGGTGTTAACCTTCTCTATTCCTTTAAACTTGGGGTAATTTTTATGAAAAATGGTAAGATTAGACCATGCCAAGTGACCCTAATAGCTTCAATCTTTATGAGGGCCGTGTTATGTTGATGTTACACTGGTTTGCTGTCTAACTTGTGGCTTTGACAAAAGTAGATAGAAATTGTAAGTATTTTTTTATCTGTTAATATGAGATTAGAATTATATACACTGGGAATAAAGGGCTGCCCATCACCAAAATAATTTAGTAAAATCATGTTGAGAAATATGAAGTACTATTTTACCCTTTTGAAATTGTTAAAATTTTGGTTAAAGTTAATTTTTTGGTTAACTAACGAAAATATGGATGAAAACCATCAATATGTCTTTTCGCCACGCAAAAAATGAAAGATTTGGGATCGTGAATGCTATAAATTAAATGTTAGCATAAAAGATGTAAAACTTTAAAGATTTGAGATCGTGATTGCAATTATCTCTTTAAATTTAATTGCAAAACCTTGAATAGTTTTTTTCATTGACAAATTTACAAGGCTGGCCGCCTCAAAATATGGAGAAGTGGGTTCCCTGCAATGGCGCTGAGGTTTCCCATCCTCAATCAGTCCATACTCATTTTGTACAAGTGCAGTAATGAAAACACTCAAAATTTGACGTACAGAAGTGTAAAAGATTGAATTAACTTTAGGCAACACAGAATGTATACGGGAATCATCCCAACTTTATTTTCCACTAAAACAAATAAACATGTACAAAGTAAATAAAGGGATAACACAGCACTTTGTTGCCTCAATCAAAACTAAGTACACAACCCTAGTATTTATAGTGAAAAAGCTAATCCCAGATTGCAGTTGACACCCTCAACTACTAGGATCAACTTTCCATTTTTAACCCAATTTGGCTAAAAACTGCCCCAACTTAAACACTAAGCATAACAGCTTGTAACTGTTGTTACATGCCACCTCATGCCTGCATTTGACCACCAAATTTGTGGATTGAAATCAACTGGATATCAAGGTCTCAATGCTGTCGAACACTTGTCTGCATCAGCTTCTCGATCAATGCCAAATTCGACTTCCGTCCCAAATTCCATCATGTGATGCGACCATAAGTAAATCCTTCATCGTCATGCCTCCGTTACCCGCTGCATCACACTTCCAACTCGAATGTCTTGTTTAATTCCTTCCCGAATGTGCGCATTGTCCGCACATTTCGCATGTTATCAGCCACGACAAGGTATGGTCAAGACGTCACCCGAGCCATGCCAATTTTCTCGGTCAAGGTATTTAGTGCATACATTTCCCATCGAAAGAACTCGACATCTTCGTCGATACCCACAAAATGACTCTACATTTCCCGACACATGTTAAATAATTCCCGTAGTTTCCTCAACTTTGCCTTCGTTTGATGCCCGAGTGTTAGGCAATTAGTCCAACCCGCTTCGCTGCATCTCTGCACAAATTTTCCAAAGGAACTCGCCATGTTCTCCGCAATTTTTAGAACACTCCACATCCCGGATTTTCATAGTTTCTGGAACATTCCACGTCCCAACCGCACCCTCAGTTTGTTGCTGCATTTGATGTCTTCCCTACCGAATTCTTGCAACGCAACAACAAAGTCTGCAACCCGTCATCTATAGTAGATTCACCCGAACTAATACCAATTCCTCGACACCTTTGTCCTAGCAGCATCATTGTAACCAGTTTTTCCTGTTTAGGGTAGTCTCCCACACGATGATGGACCTTGCAGATGAAACAACCATAAAACTTTTTCACCTCCATCAGAAAGTTTATACCATCTTTCTGCAAGTCACCTTTCTCATTTTTGCCTTCATTTTGCTACCTAAATGAAGCATCGCCACCCAACTTTAGTTCGACCAAAGCATCAGCAATAGCAATGGGCGTATATCCTTTACACCATGTCGAAGCAATTCTACTTGCGCCCAAAGAGTTTATCCTGATCTGACGTGTTCTTGATGTCCAACATCAAAGAATTGAAATCCTTCACGTACCTTTGTACCGTGTCTCAAGTTTCGCAATGCTTCCTATGCAATCCACTGTTGGAAATTTACTTAAACATGCGCAATAAAAAATAAGCAGTTTCAATTCCCATACAAGGATCTTCTTTGTGTTTAGATAGAAACTGTAATAGAAATTATACCTTTGATGATTTTTGCAAACTCCTTTGCTTTTTCTTGAACTGGAACGATCACGATTTGCACTCCAAGCTGTTCAATTGTCCAGCCTCCAATGGTGATCCACACAGAGAACAAGAATGACGGCTAGGGTTTCTTTTCTTATGCTAGCAAGAATAATAATGAAACGTATATCCTTTACACCATGTCGACGCAATTCTACTTGCGCCCAAAGAGTTTATCCTGATCTGACGTGTTCTTGATGTCCAACATCAAAGAATTGAAATCTTCACGTACCTTTGTACCGTGTCTCAAGTTTCGCAATGCTTCCTATGCAATCCACAATGTGTTGTAGGGAAAGATTTTTCGGCCTACCCATAGTCTCATTTTCCTACAACCGAGTTTTCACCATAATCTCGCATTTCCTAACAGATACATGCTCGTGATGTCCTCTTGATATTTTTTTGTAAACATGTGCAGCCTTGAAATACTGCACCATGTCCTAAAGAAAATTTACCAGCTCCTTGGCACTCCAGGTATCGTCAAACGATTTTGACTCGAACACCTGGTTTTCGAAGTCACCATAGAATCTTTAGGAATTGAAGTGTCCCATTTTAGCAACGTAAATTCGCCTTCCAGCAGTCCAGACATGCAGTAACGCTTTCAGTCAGGACCATTACGTTTCCCAACATGGAAGAATTTGTTACAACATTAAAAATTTCGAAAACCTGCTTCATTTCGGCTAGATTCTGCTTTGTTTCCTCTACTTGAGCCACCAAAATGACGCCATCATCTGACATCTGTGCACCCTTGAAATCTTCAAGCATCCCAACTCAATCTTTCAGATTTTGACTTGTAGACATCTGAAAATTTTCCCAACAAATTGCAGTATTTGGTTCGTTTTTCCCCAAATAGAACAATACCAATTCTCATTTGCACTATATGATAGAGATCGTCGGATCACTTTTTAAGTTTTCTGCTGCTTGCAATTCAACAAAAGTAGTAGTTAATTGTGTGAACGACGATATAGAAATATTAGGAAGGTTTGTATACCATGTAGGGCCGGCCCCACAAAACTAGAGCTGAACCCCTTACACATGTATGCAACGCGAAGGTCTCTTAGCATAGTAGCGGTAAACATTCTCTGTCTGTATTGAGCTATGTGATCATCTGAATTTTCCGTCCCATCGTAAAGTTTCATATTAGGGAAGCTAATCTTTTTGGGCAAATATGGTAATTTCATCAACAAATGGAGAGTCGCCGAAACAATTGGCTACATACTTTTTGATTGGTGCAGGCATCCTAGGGGTACATTGAACCATGGATTCAATTGCTGCTAACTTTCGTGCGAACTCTGGATCTTGTCCATTGGTAGGCTATGGTTGTACATCTTTCGACCCTCCGTTCAGTGGTGTGGCAAATTGGACGTTTGAACTAATGGTCCTAAGTCCATTTTGGTCGAGTGAAAGCGTTGGCCTGAATGGAGTTTGGGAACAAGACGAACGTACCAAAGTCGGATCAGATGTAAATGATTCCACCTTTTCTTGAAGGTCTCGATTATCTACACGCATGGCAGCATTCCCTGCTTCTAGTCTCTCCAATTTTGTGAATTCTACTTTGTCAACTCGATGAGTTGGTCTAGTTGTGTAGTTACTTCGCCAGACAGAGCAGTAGGTTGAGAGTGTGTGGAGGCAGGATGAACAACATTCTGCTAAACAACTATCAGCTGGATTGGCTGTGTAATGATTGGCAGAGCGGTGATATGACTTGAGCTATCTCCTTGTTGCTTCTACCTCCTGGCTCATCATTTGTTGTGCTCCTTGACGAGCCGTTTCATCTAAAGTATAATCGGTAGAGCCATCTGTACAATGGATTTCAGAAGTTCCTAACATGGTGATGGTGATTGATGAATAGTAATGATAAGAGCTCTGTTCATAAAAATGATTGCTAGTGCCCCACAGTGGGTGCCAAATTGTAGACAGTAGATTCTACAATTGAGAAAATGAATTAGTCAGGCCACCAGTAATCCTACAAAAAAGTAGAATGAGGAAAAAAGACTGCAAAAGATCTTAAGAGGACACCAGTGTGGTGCCGACCGAAAACCCTCTAACGATCAAGTAAAGCTTGTCAAGGATTATACAAATGCTGGGCGAAAAGAAAAAGTAATTTAGAGTAGAGTAATTTTTATATACCTAAACGTAAGACTGACCACGAAATTTATACCTGTGGGGCAACCGTCTAGGCTGGATTAATGAGGACTCTATGAGATTTTCTGATTTGTTGGAGCTGAACCCGATAAGATCTATTCGATTGAGATACACAAACTGTTTACAGATAACTCCTACTAGATCTGATCAAATAATAGCGTGATTTATATTGAAGATAAATTATGAGGGGTTTTGAATTGACACATGGGTCTTGGACCGTACATTTGGCTCCATCGATATAACGAACATGACCAAAGATGGCACATATGTCAAATAGACCGTCTATAAGCCTTTGTTTTTTTTTTTTTTTGACTTGGATCATTAGGACTAGCGGAACAATTTTTACCACTATAGAACTCAGTACGAGAACAAATGGCTGAAATACCTCCAACTTAAAAGTTCTTTATAAATACTCCATATTGGTAGAAGAAAAATGTATGCAATATTTGAAATTCAGATATTTATTTTTTTCACACCCAATCTCAACATTTGAAATGAACGTTAATTTGCAAATAATTACCTAACAACCCAGTACGACGATCACACATTTCAATGTGTCCTAATGTACACGTAACTTATACATGGACGAAATGTATTAATATCCAGGTGTGTGGAATTTGGAGGTCAACAATCTCCAATATGATTGGTTGAACTCATCTTTATTTTCCTAGTTACGGGAGTTGGCCAAACATTGATACGTGATATGGCCTTGGACAGGGAACTTGAAACGTGTACGCTCACTAATGTTTGTTTGAGATAATAGTATGCTAAGTCAAGATTTATTAAACAATTAAAAATTGAGGCTGGAAAGTTTGATTTGAAACTTTTAGATCTCATGTCAATTATTTATCCATTTTTCCACCATACTTAACGACTTAATAGCTACTTATAAGCTGTTTTCAAGTTAGTAACGAACCTAATTACCAACTTCAATTTTCATTCTCTCTTTGCTTCTTTCTTCAATTAGAAGTTCACAATTCAGCATTGTAAAGGAGTCAAAGTCAAAATTTGAATACTTATGATCGAGCTTGATTAAATAGAGTCAATCTTATAGTAGAATTCGAGTTAATTTTTCTCTCAATAAAAAGAGTATATGTACGTGAGAAAAATGTTGGTATTACATCGTTACTCAACTTTAGTTTAGATTAAAGAATCGAAATCCTAATGATGTTGTAAATTAACGTACCAATAGTACGTGAAATAATTTTCAATTCTTGAGACAAAATACCATCTTTATAATCTTTCTTCACACGTTAATTTAGTCATTACAGATGAAATAATATATAATTTATATAAAAAATAATAATTAATATAGAGGGTTTTGAATTATTTCTTCTATCTATCCTTTTAAAGTGAACCTCACTTTCAAAATTGAATATAATATCATGCTCCAGAAAGCAAAAGTTCTATTCATCTAAATACTCAAACTACCTGTCAATTTTCAAATTTGGTCTTCCAGAAAAGTGACAATGACCCGTTGAAATTCAATTTTCCCATTTCACCCTCAATTTATGGCAAGAAATGACACTTTTATCCTTCAACTTTCTTGGTGGTTATATTTTAAAGAGTAACGGAGTGGGGTAAATTTGGGATGAAAGAATGAAGAATTAAAGTTTATGGTAGAAAGGCCAAATTCATTCCCTCTTTTTCCTGACAAGATACAAAGTACACAATCCCACTACGATCATTAATAAACAGACATATGTGACCTTTTTTTTGTTTGACTACTACGTTTATTCGTGGTTATTTCATTACCTAACATGCTGTTAAAAAAAAAAATGCTTTTAAGAATAAAATGTTGACGTAGTTTTCCCCAAGACATCCCACCAAATTCAGTTATCAACAAATTAAGTTGTCCATTTTGGTTTTCTCTAACTGAATTGCTATGTAACACCAAATAAAAAATCGATAAATAATTAATTACATATTTTCACCAATTAATTAATTAATTAATAATCCAGCAAGACTTTCTCCATCTACTTCTGTCTTATCACAAGACATCATCTAACTGGGATTTTTAGTCCTCATTTAAGCCATGTTTGTTTCGGATTAAAATCAATTTTTCTTTTGTATACGTAGGAATTTTTTTTACATGATATACGGAAATTAAGTAACAAACTAATAATGAAAGCTTCAAAAACTAAGTCAAAGTTGGAAAAATATACCACATCAGAAAGAAGACTTGTGACGTAAGTGTAAATCAAAATTGTTCAGTACCTGATTGATAGGCCAGTGGGTGCACCAACTTATTTAGGGTTGAACTAAGTTTCCCTCTAGACCTAATCAAGAACCACCCTCTCTCTCTCTCTCCAGAATTTTTGTGTATATAAGGGATTGCTCTGTCTTATTCTTCTGCATACAGGCATCCATTCCATTTACATCATATTCTAAAAGGAAATGGATACCATGAGAAATATTATGAATCCATTCTGAACATTCTTGTATT
>CAIGRB010011277.1:0-12882 GCA_903798255.1 Fraxinus quadrangulata
ATAAATTTAGTTTTATTCTTATTAATTTTCTTCTTGAAATCTTTTAAATATAAATACCTATTTGTTATCTAATAATAACTTTTAATAAAAAATATATAAGATTTAAGATTTTTTTTTTTAAAATGACTATAGTAAAGTGTCCGAAGAGTGTCACTATCTGACACGTGTCGGATACGAATACACTACCCTAATTGAAGTGTCTGTGCTACAGACATATTTACACTAAGCCCCTATTTGACACACATTGTTTCAAAATATATTATTTCATAAATCATTTTCAACCACACATTTTTCAATAAAATAATATTTTCCATGACATCAATAATTTTTCCTTATTTTTTAACCACATATTTCTCATCATATCATTATTTAAAATACATTTTTTCTCAACAATATCCATCGAATACACCATAATTCCTATTTTAAAAATGGAAATTGTATACATTATTCATGTGTGATTATATATGTATATAATCATGTATTTTAAATGGAATGTAGGAATATATGATTTAATTATCAAGTCAAATTGAACTTTCCATGTTAAGTAAATATAATCTCTAAAGGAAGTCAAATATTCATTTTTCATATACAGGGAAACATTTAATTATCTTATTATATACATATAGTGGCAATTATGTGCACTATACATACATAGACGGCAAATATATTGAGCAATTATGTAAATAGAGAAAATTGCATACTTTACGGAAATATGATTAAATAAACAATACTACACACAACACCAAGCACAATAAACACACAACACATACAACCACACATGTAGTCATGGCCATATATGCCCGATTCAATTCTAGGGGGTTAGCTAGAGAGAAGTAAACTCGAGGTGTGTTAGTGTCCATTATGTTATAAAATTTTGGAATAAGTTTTACGGGTGTCCTATGTGAATAAGTTTATGGTAAGGGGCTAGAGTTTAATAGTGGTACGCACGTGAAATTTCTACTATTTTTCTTTTTATCTACTTAGTGCATGATACGATAGTATTCATTTTCAAAATTTTAATACACTTTACAATTTATAGTGCGCATTATTGAGATTTTATTATCTCACTTTACATTTCCCCCTTTCAGTCAGCTATAATTGAGGTCATAGTTTGGGAAGTGATCAATGGTATGGAGAATTTAATTAGTAAATCATTTTAAAAAAATTGTCCAAAAACTCATTATTTCGTTTAAGTATTGTTTTAGCAAAATTACATTAAAAGTTTGGACATGGCAATAAGTTTTATTTTTATTCCTATTAAGGATGGTTGGCTTTAAAGTTATTTTCTCGATTTTTATTGGGAAATATATGTGTTTTGGTGGCACACTGTATCATAGCATTACAATTCTATAGATAAGTTAGTTTTGAATATTTTTGAAAATTTTTACTATTACTGTACTGTTTACAAACCGAGAATAGTACCCGAACTCGGGTTATTATTGCACACATTGAAGAGAGAGAGAGTTTTCACTTAATCGATCGGATATCTTAGCCAAAAAGCAATACTTTTCTCCTGCCTTCTCCTAGGGTGGAGTGGGAAAGTCAATCTAAAAGCACTGGTTTAAGTTAAAGCATAGAACACAAGGAAATAGGCAAGCTCGACAAAGAATCAAGTCAGCCATGTTGCCTTCCCCTTTTGCCTTCTTTCTTATGATGTGGTTGTAGAGGAAACAACCACTACACTAGGTATTTGAAAATAAATGGACTTTACCTTGCAAGCCACAAATAGTACCTGTACTCAGGTTATTGTTCGCGTACAGTGAACATTACCATGGAAGAACTTTTTATGATAAAAATTTTAAGAAAGAAAGGGAAAATTTTATTTTTTCTACTTGTGTTATTTTAATTATTGAAAAAAAAAAAATTGGTTTAATTTCCGTCTAAGAAATAATTTATGATTTTCAGGAATAAGTTAATTTTTAGGAATAGGAATTAAAAAATTTAATGGCACCAACGGGCTACGCCACACTACACACTTCAATCTCCTCGAATCCCTCCTAGTGCAAATATGATACTAGATTTTGCTCTAAACCAATTTGGTAAACATCGATTTGAGAGATTCTTGGCCAATCCTTCAACAATGGACCAATTAATGCCAACCGGACCACAGTCCAGTTCGTCGGTTTCGGGCCAGTCCAGTCTGATTTTAATGACTATAGTTAAAACCATGGGCTAGATGTTTGAATAACTTCCCTTCCAATTCTTGGCCGCATAAGATCTGTTTCTTACTTTTTACTTCTCTTCTTTTACACATACATGACTTTGTTCATAATAAAGATGATCATTAATGCAGTAGATAATAATTCAAAGTTTATTCCCTTTCCTCAATGAAAAATTACTGAAGTTTCTTTTGAAAGATTTTTAAATATTTCTAAAACACATTGGCATGTTGGCCATTCATGATGAACTCAATAGACACGAGGATCTTTTGCTCAAGCCAGTCAGTTTCATACAGTAAAATGCATTCTTCTGCATCCCAATAAGTCGATGAAAATGGGGAAGAAACCTACATTCCCCTTTCTCATGGTTGTTCCTTGGTAACAAATGCATGTCTATTTTACTTATCGTAACAATGCATTACTATTCTGCTAAGTATAATCTTTCCAGGTGGCCTTAGTACCAATTTCATTTTCAAGTGTGGGCAAGCCAAATGCATATAATAGCAGCTACTTAGAGCATTCAAGTTAAACAATAACCACGCTACCGGGAGGCTAAAGAATCAATCTTCGCACTATTGGGACCTAAACTCTGAGTTTATCTTTTATTGTTTCTTTTTTATGACTATTGGGACCTAAACTCTGAGTTTATCTTTTATTGTTTCTTTTTTATGGAAATTCAAACCCTAGAAAAATATGAATTAATTCATCCGGGAAAACCTAACCTCTAGAACCCCACATCAAGAGTGATTCAAGTACACCCAACCAGAAGAAATCGAAAAATGTGTAGAATTACAGAAACCATTGTTGGATTATCTTAAGTTACGAACTTCCCAACATAAATTTGTCCATTTTTTAATTATTATCTATAGAGGAAGCGAACAAAAAAATGAGGAAATGAAAGGTCAATTACCATAGAAGGAGGGTGGTCGGGAACAGCAAAACCGGCTTTAAGGAGTTTAGAACCAGCATCTACAACCACTGCCTCCATCGTCGAGCTTGTAAGCGTGTGCTTCTGGGATTTTCTCTTGTGGTTCTGAAATGGAAAGTAGGGGGCGGAAACTACACGTGGGAGCTGCAAAAGTTGTTTCAATTCATTTAATTGGAGATTGTTTATTCAGTCCTCAAATTTTAGAATCTTTTTACTATCTCATCTCTAACTTTCAAATTTTCAATGAGTTTCATCAATTTTGGGATTCACGTGTCCCTCATGAAAGTACTTTTAAGGAAAGAAATGGTAAATGCAAATAAGCTAACAAAAAATATATGTAGTGTAAATGAAAGGAAAGGGAAGAACAAAGAAAAAGGAAAAAAAAGGAAAAGGAAAAGAAAGGATCGTAGACAAGGCATTCTAGTGTGTTGTAGATTCTTATCCAAAACTTGTATCATTTGATTTGATGATGTCTATAAATCGAAGAGGAGAGAGCAAAAAAATGAGAAACTTACCCCGCCCTACTTAGCACCATGAAACGCCAACTACGTAGTGAAAATGGAAAGTACAGCATATTAAAAGACCACAACAGTTACATAGGCCTGCTTGAGCATATTGAACTATGAGTGTAGTGTTCTTATCGAACACACATGTTTTTTCTAGGTTGTTGTCTAAAAAAAGGCAACTTTTAAGTAATCATAAATAGGTCTCTCAAGACATGTGACTAGACTACATATATCCTAATACAAACCAAGTTTTACAGAGTTGCCAACGAAAGTGAGTGTAAACCAATAGTTAGGTCGCGATGACGCACATATACGATCTTTTAACCCAACTTAATAGGAAGTGAACCAATATGCCACGCCACGTATGTCGCCTTTATCTGACGGAGGGACCTCGACCTTACCTCCTCGAGTATACTCGACTCTTTTCAACTGTAGTGTTGGAAGCTTAATGGTAGATACCTTAAGTCAACAATGCTTAGGGTTGGTCAACTCTGAGATCTCTATTATGATGTCATGCTATTTAGATTAAAGAACATGGGGACAACATACTAAATTTTAGTCAATGAGTCTTTGCTAACCTAATTGGAAAGGACATAGAGGCATATGTGGAAGATATGGTCATTGAGAGCTCAAGTGCAACAAGCTATACATCCTACCTCGAACATGTCTTTAACACTATAAGATAGTATCAAATGAAGCTCAACCATACTAACCATGCATTCAAAGTATCTTTAGAAGGTTACCACAGTTACCACCTCGTCAAAATTCCAAGGCATCGATAATTGCCACGTTGGCAGATGTGCCACGCTGGCAGATATATAAACAGTTAGCCCACGTGGACCAAGTTAGCAGGGGAGATCGAACAGAAGATTTGACGAGGTTTCCTTTTTATTGATCTGGTCGAGGTCGCCAAGGTTCCGAAGCCCCGAGGCAGGGGCTCCTTCCAGCTGCATAAGGACCTCGGATCGTAGCAGACCTCGTCCCACCACAATGCCGATGTTGTTCCCCGTAATGGATTTGGAGATCTTTCAGACGTGATTAATTGAACACTTGCATTAAAGCCTGTCAGTATGACAGCCTACCATATTAGGCGGTCGATCCCCTGTCCGTATATTTAATGAGTGAGTAGACGGCGACGTGAGGTCTAAGTCAGAAGGATAAGGCCACGTGGTTCTAATCCAATGGATGTCACGCCTATTGAACACAGTATAAATAGCCTCATATTATAACGAGAAGGGGACGATTGGATCCCTTTTTGAAAAGAAAAAGGTGTAAAAACGAGAAAACTGATATACATTGTGGGGTCTATCTTTCTAAAGATGGTAACATAAAAATTGTTCAGATCATTTCTAAATTCACACATTTTGATAGTGGTAGAAAAACACGATCATCCCCTATTATATTGGCCGGAGTCCGAACATCTCGTCTCTTGCCAAAAAGTACCTCCCGCACTCAATCCCAACCGATTATCATCGTCGATTCGATAAAAGCGCGCCGAAAACGTGCTTGACGTGGCAAGAGTGGGCCCAGTACCTGTTGAGCCACTTTTTAGGGTCAACAAACGAGTCTTTGCTAACCTAATTGGAAAGGACATAGAGGCATATGTGGAAGATATGGTCATTGAGAGCTCAAGTGCAACAAGCTATATATCCTACCTCGAACATGTCTTTAACACTATAAGATAGTATCAAATGAAGCTCAACCATACTAACCATGCATTCAGAGTCTCTTTAGAAAAGTTCTTGGGCTTCATGATCACAAGTAGAGGCATTGAATCTAACCCTGACAAGAAAAGGACATTACCACCATGGAAACACCAAGGAATATGCAAGAGGTCCAGAGATTGACAGGTCAACGAGTCGTGCTTAACTGCTTTATGTTATGATCTACTAAGAAATGTTATCAATTTTTTCTAGGAACTCAAAGGCAACAAATATTTCAACTGGGGTGAAGAATGTGAGCATTTTAGGAATTGATCAATACATCGCCACTCCCCTATTTTGGTTAAGCTTGAGCCCAAAACACTCCTCTCCTTTAACTAGTCATCTCAAATTATACAGTTAGTATAGTATTGGTAATGACAAGAAAAGTCTATTTACTACATGAGCAAGGCACTACTCAATGTAAATACTCTATACACACTAGCTGAATAGCTTACTTTAGCCTTTATTACAATGTCCAGAAAGATGATGTTTTATTTACACCCCACGCCATCACTGTACTTACCAATAAGCTTATAAGCAAAGTACTCCATAAGCCAAACTTGTAACATGATCAAGATTATCATAATTTATATTGTAATTAATAAATCAATAACCTATGTGTAAATTGAGGATAGAAAATGAACTACAAAAAACGTTTAATTGAAATTTTCATATGTGAACAGTAGGGCTACCAATGTCAACACCGAATCCTCATAAACCTACGCGTTCATATCTTATTTGGCTTGATGTCGACACTCGAAGCACGAGTGTCGAAGTTTGTGTATTTAAAAATTGAGTATTTATTTTAATTTTAAGTATTTTGTGAGTTCTTGAGCCTTTGGTGTCAATACCAACTACTGGGAAGGGCTAAAAATGTTAAAAGTCTTGGTATGGGTGACAACGCTTAAAGTTAAAAAATCTCAAATTACTTTGCAAAACTTAAATTTCAATTGTAAAACTTGTATAACGCCATTTTCATGTAAAAACACAATTTTTTTATACATAACCAGCCATTTATCATGCTTGGAGGTGAGAGTTTTAAACTAGGTAAACAAAACCATATCAAGATTTCCCTTCACGTCCTTATTATACAAACTTTAAAACTTAAAACTAGAGTACAAAGTCACACTTATTACATCAAAACTCAACCACTTTCTACGGAAATTGTTACGTCTTGAAAAACTAAGACCCACACCTGGGCTCTGTTGACCTACGTAGCGAACGGGTCGGAGGGCACATGCCTCATACACTGACGAGGGACGACCTAGTCATACGCGGACGAACTACTTCAGTGTGAATGACCCATTTTCCCTGCAAAGAAGATCTGGACCGACCCCGTTACACGCAGACCACATTGCAAGAGTCAGTCCTAGACGAGGCAGTAATGAGATCTCCAACAGATCTCGTCACATGTGATTGACAAGATAACTCACTGGCATCGCCATCGCCGCCATCCTATTTGGTCAAGTCTAAAGTTCAAGCTAGGCCTTGTAGACACAAAAGTGGTTTTAGTATTTAAGACTATGATTGATTGATATACAAGACAAGAGGGGCAGTCGCTTGGATGAGGTCACGTGCACTATCATCCAACGGATCCCATTCATTTTTCCCAAATATAAAAACTCACACTCGGTGTCATTCGAAGGTAATGCAAGTTTAGACTCTCAAAGTTATATTCTTACTTTACAGACATTTAACTCTTTTACCCTCAAAGCCGATCCCCATTTGATATTGGAGGCTTACGTTTAAAGCTCTTCCACACTCAAAACTACTTCCCCAACTGAGTTGACCGTCGGAGTGCATGCGGCCAACTCCATCCCTCCCGAAGAACGCCACGCGTGACTAACGATTTGTCCAAATGTGCAGGAATCTAACTTGCGTGGACGTGAGAGACATTGAAATCTGTTGGCCACATTATTAGCACATTTTTGGGGGTCAACAGATTGGCGTCATCTGTAAAAAAAAACTTGACACTATAACCACAAACATCCTTGTGGTAAAAGTCATCTGAAGCAGAACCTTGAAGAAATGCTTGATTCTTGAAGAAAGAATCACTACAAGGAAAAAAAAACACCTAAAACGCCTACTTTTAGCTCGAAGTCAAATACACACTATGAGTTCTAACTACTATGGATCGCAAGAAAAAAGTAGACAAATGGAGGCCTCTGAAGAAGAGATCTACCGAATAAATATGAACATGAGTCATCCCCACCACCAATACAGACGAGGCAGTACTACGGCACGCTTGGCCAGGAAAGTAAGGGAGATGGCTACAAATATGAAAAATATGGCCTAGAAAAATGCCACCATGTAGCAACTACTCATGCAAATGCACCAACAGGCAGGAGTGTTGCCCCAAGAGGGCGAAGAGAATGACACGCTAGCCTACCCCTAAAGGCACATGAGGGAGATTAGCCTCGCAGAGAGGGAGGTGGAGATGGATACATCCACCAATTATGCTACTAGTCGACCCAGTGATAACATACCACAAAAGGAAAACTTTCTCCTATAATATGCTCAAAAACGCGAACCACAAAGATCCACCAGTATGTTCGATCGAATTGGACCATCAAGACCTAGAAATAGGTCCTACCAGTACAAAGAGAGCCAGAACAAAACCAGGAATATAAACCTCAGGGGATTTCCCTCGCTTCACCTAGAAATAGGCGAGAGAGAAAAGATGAGACGAACTTGAGGAATCAAGCGGAAGCGTCACGACCCCCCGCTACCAAGCAGAGAAAGATAATTTCGACGGTCCATGTAGGTCCTTTAAGTTAGATGACAATAACGAAAGCCTGCCCTTCTTCCGAGAGTTGAGAAGCGCCCCAGTTCCGAACCACTTCGTGCACCAAAAATACCCAAATACGAAGGAAAATGTGATCTAGCGAAACATCGCAACAACTACAAGACCCACATGTCTTTATGTGGGGCCTCGCCAGTGCTAAAGTGTAGAGCTTTCCGTCTCATATTAACTAGGGTCGCAGAAATTTGGTACAGTCGCATCCCAGCCGAAAGCATTAGGAGCTGGCCGACCTCAAAAGTACCTTTTTAAACTAATACTTGTCTAGCAAAGAAGGGGAAGCCTCCATCTAAAGGCTACAAGACATCGGGTAGCATATAGGTAAAACTTTGAAAAGCTACTTGGCTCGCTTCACGGACGAGATGACTTATTGTGAGCATGTTACGAATAGAGAGGCCCTTTTTGCCTTAAAAGAAGGCCTCAACATAAATACCCTATTATGGATGGATATGCAAAACAAGAACCCTACCTCTTATGATGTCTTGATAGAAATGATGAGAAGCAAGATTGTCAATAAGGAGCTGATTGATCACCACAATCAAACTTCACTGGGACTCTCACCGCCTCAAAGACAACGACGAGGTCCTGTACACACTTGGTAGACTAACAATGGACCCCAAGTGGGACATACAATCGCCCCCACCTCAGGCCAAGCGTTGGCTACCGCCACGTTAAATGTAGTGTCATCTTTGGCATATGAAGAGGTTGGAGCTGAAGCTCAAAGATAGTTGAATCAATCCAGGGGAAGAGGTAGGGGAGAAATATGGAGCTTAGAGACAGGCAATACTGCACCTACCATCGAACCAGTAGCCACAACACAAAGAACTATTTGTCCCATATCATGAAGAACCAACAGGCCCCGTGTTGAGAGAAGAAACACCCATCAGGTACAAAAGAACGCACCCCATCTTAGGCATGAGAGGAAGCCTAGACGTGATGAGGTGAGGTGAAATTGCAGAAATGAATCACCTCAGTGGGACCCCAAGGAAAAAAGAAATAGGCCAAAAGGTGGATAAAGTGCCAAGAGAGAACCCCCGACCAATGCCGATAATGCCCCCATATGGGAAATTGACACCATTATTAGTGGTCCACATGTGGGAGGAGTGTCCAGAAATGCTCAGAAAAACTACGCAAGGAAGCAAATGATTCCCATGACGAGCTACTTAGTCAAAAGAACCACTCGTGGAGCTGGATGCATCCCACCAATAACCTTTTCATAAGGAGACACCATTGGGGTTTACTATCCCCATTGCGACGCTTTGGTGGTACGATCTTTCGTGGCCATGAATGGGTTCAAGCGCATGTTGATAGATAATGGGAGTTCAGTTAATATCCTATTTGGAACCACATTTGACAAAATGATGGTACATCATGAGCTCATCCCCATGACCGCCCCTCATATGGGTTCACCAATGACAATATAATTCTTAGGGGAAGGATCACACTAGCAGTGAAAATGGGAGAACCCCTACTTACGGCTTATCACTTCATGGAATTCCTCATTATAGATCACCAATCCACTTACCATAGAGTGTTAGGGTGAACGGCTTTGAAAGAGCTCGGGGCCGTTACGTCCATACACCACTTGTGTATGAAATTTCCCACTGAAAAATGAATTGCTACAATACGAGGAGACCAAATGGACTCAAGTAAGTAGCTCCTTGAGAAAGTTTGAGCCCCGTAGTGTAAATATGGTTCTGATGGATGCTGACAAGAGGAAGACGTTAACATGATAAATGCCCCTGAAGAAAGGGTCATCAACATGGATTTAGACCCTAGGGTCACTGAATAAAACTCGCAAGTGACCTCCAAAGATGCTGAAAATAGGAAATGAGCTTGAGTTAAAAG
Organism: Fraxinus quadrangulata; assembly: GCA_903798255.1. NCBI lineage: Eukaryota > Viridiplantae > Streptophyta > Magnoliopsida > Lamiales > Oleaceae > Fraxinus > Fraxinus quadrangulata. The sequence goes on from CAIGRB010011277.1 coordinate 9,945, forward strand.
AAAGACGAGGCTCAAAAGCTTCCTGCACTACAATTTAGACATGTTTGCCTGGAAGCATGAAGATATGGTGGGCATAGATCCCAAGGTTAGTTTCCACCATCTTAACATTGATCCCAAGTTTACCCTCATAGGCAAAAAAGAAGATCAACTGGGCCTTGAAAGAAAAAGTACAAAGGCTTATATCTAACGGGGTTCGTCAGGGAGGCAGTATACCTAAAATGGATCTCTAACAAAGTCTTAGTAAAGAAGCCAAACAGCAAATGGAGAATTTGCATAGACTTCTCCAACCTCAACCAAGCATACCCAAAGGACAGTTTTCCACTTACAAGGATCGACCAGTTGGTCGACTCCACTGCTGGTCATGAGCTCTTGAGCTTCATAGATACATACTCAAGGTATAATCAAACCTTCATGTATCCAGTTGATGAGGAAAACACCTCATTCATCGCTGATAGAGGCATTTATTGTTATAAAGTGATGCCTTTTGGTTTGAAAAATACGGGGACTACTTATTAGCGTCTAGTTAATAAGATATTTACCGACCTTATAGGCAAAACAATGGAAGTGTACGTCGACGACATGCTAGTGAAAAGCCTCAAGACTATGAACTACATCGAATACCTGGAAGCCACATTCGAAATCTTAAGGAAGTACCAAATGAAACTGAACCCTTGGAAATGTGCTTTTGATGTTGCTTCAGGAAAATTCTTAGGTTACATGGTCAACCAGCGAGGCATTGAAGCAAAAACATTCCAGTGGAATGAGGAGTCCGAAGAGGCTTTCCAAGAGTTGTGGAAGCACTTGGGGCAAGCCCCCTCCTCTCAAAGCCCAAGGATGGAGAATCACTGCTTTTATATTTGGCCATAAGCACAGAGGTAGTAAGTTCAGTGCTGGTAAGGGAAGAAAGCAACATGCAACTACCCGTTTATTATGTGAGCAAGGCACTGCTACTAGCTGAATCACGTTATACGGATATGGAGAAACTTGCTCTATCCATTATAATAGCCTCAGTATACATGCATTGATGAGCCTTTCCCTCAAGTAGGTTCTTCAAACATTGGATTCTTCGGGGTGGCTAATGAAATGGGTCACGGAGTTAAGCGAATTCGATATCTTGTATCAACTAAGAAACTCAATAAAGAGACAAGTAGTAGCAGACTTCATAGTGGAATTCACTGAGGTAAAGAAAACAAATGTGGTGATGGAGCCATTAGATCTCCCAGCTTGGAAGTTGTTTATTGATAGGTCTTCTAGAAAAACGGGCTTTGAGACTAGTATATTACTGGAGAGCTCAGAAGGCCACAAGTTTAATTGTGCGGTGAGGTTTGGTTTCAAGGCCTCCAATAATGCAGCTGAGTATGAAGCACTTCTAGTAGGTCTCAGGCTGTCCAAGAAAATACAGGTCAAGAACCTAACAGTTTGTAGCGACTCATAACTGGTTGTAAGCCAAATCAACGGCAGCTTTACAGCCAAAGATAAAGGCATAGCAGCATACCTAAGGAATTTGTGGCGACCACATAGGAGGTCCAGTACTGGCTCACAAAGTGCTAAGACAAGGGTACTACTGGTTAACATTGAAAAAAGATGCGGTGCAATTCGTGAGAATGTGTGATAAATTTCAGTGTTTCTCTTCCATTCAAAGACAACCTTTACAAGAACTGACCGTAGTGTCCAGGCCCTGGCCATTCGCCAAGTAGGAGGTCAATCTGATAGGCCCCATGCTAAAAGGAAAGGGAATAAAAACTAGGACCCACGCCTGAGCTCAGTTTACCTACAGACTAATGGTTCGGGGGGGCCCACATCTCATATATTTAGACGATGGACGACCCATTTATACACGAGTGAACCACTTCAGGTGTGAATGACCCATTTTCCCTACATAGAAAACCTAGATCAACCCCGTTACACACAAACCCCATTGCAAAAGTCGGTCCTAGATAAGACGGTGATGAGATCTCCAACAGATCTCGTCACATGTGATTGACAAGATAACTCATTTTCATCATCATCGCCAGCATCCTATTTGGTCAAGTCTAAAGTTCAAGCTAGGCCTTATAGATACAAAAGTGGTTTTAGCATTTAAGACTATGATTGATTGATGTACAACGACAAGATGGGACAGTCTCTTGGATAAGGCCATGTGCACTATCATCCAGCGGACCCCATTGATTTTGCCGAAGTATAAAAACTCACACTCAGTGTCATTTAAAGGTAATACAAGTTTAGACTCTCAAAGTTATATTCTTGCTTCACACACATTTAACTCTTTTACCTTCAAAGCCGACCCTCATTTTACATTGGAAGCTCACGTTTAAAGCTCTCCCATGTAATACCCCGAATTTCACATTACATTTGGCCAATATGATTTATGCATTTTATGCTTGATAATGTCAATTGCATCAAATTTCCTGATTGCTTTCTTTTAACTGATGCATTTGATAGTCAAGGCGCTAAGACTTTTATATGGTGTTAGTCTTCAGCGACTCGACCTAAGCGGTGAGTTTTACATTGAGTTATAGTAGAAAAATTAGGTTAAGTTACGTATTGAAGATTGGTTTGCTAAGCAACGGGAATTTTACAAAATTCGGAATTAGTATCGATAAAGTTTTAAGCTTTCCGTTCGCTTGATCGAGATCATCATAAACCCTAGATGGGTAATTGACCTATTTAGGACATGAAGCATGAAGGAACATGATCACTACACCATAATATGGGTTTTCTACGACGTTATAAATGTTGAGGTGCAAATTGTTGAAATCGACCGATAATCGGGTGTCAATCGGGTAAGTGATTAAATGAATGGTTAAGGAATTAAAGCTATGAAAGATTTTGGGATCTAAGGACAAGTAGGATGGATTGTAAAGACATTAAAATAAGCTAAGGACACTTGATTTGTACCTACAAGGATAGAGGTGAAATCAGATTTCTACTACAAGGG
>CAIGRB010011277.1:15923-33287 GCA_903798255.1 Fraxinus quadrangulata
TGTGTCAAGGGCCCAATGAAAGATTTCAAATGAGATTATTTCGAGTCGACTTTGATGACTATCTGAACATGATACGTCTTTAGCATATTGTTGAAAGTAAATGGCATGGTGTCATATACTATTATCGCTCATACTCATGACCTGTATGATTCTCGCTTACTAAGCATTGGCTTATATAGTTCTTGCATTGTAGGTGAGCATGGAACTTCTTAAGAGATATGGCTGGATGTGGAGCTCTTACTGGATTCCGAATTTTTATGTACATGGATGACGACCTGTAGGGTTATTTTGTGGACTCCAGTTGCATTATATTTTGGGATCATGTATGACTTTTGAAGTAGTATGTAAATACTTTTATAATCTCAAGATAAATATGTTAGGTTATGATTTTATAATCTTTAGTTTTGGATATACTTTCAGAGATGCCTTCATTTAAAAAAATAAAAAGAAAAAAATATGTGGGTGAATTTGGATGTCTAGGTCAAGTCACTGACGGTATTTCCACACTAAATTAGTATACTGTAGGAATGGGATGTGACATCCCACACTTAGAACTACTTCCCCAACTGACTTGATCGTCGGAGTGCGCGCGATCAACTCCACCCCTCCCGGAGAAGGCCACGCATGATTAACAGTTTGTCCAAGTGTGTAGCAATCTAGCTTCTGTGGACGTGAGAGGCCTTGAAATCTGTTAACCATATCATTGGTACATTTTTTGGGGTCAACAGAAATGTTCTATAAACAAGTACGTAAAAGAGTTGGCATTGCAGCACTCCGCATGATAGTAAGTGCTCATATAGCAATAAATCTGGGGTACCAAACATTATAACTCCAGGTGTCCACCTCGATAATGCACATATAGCTCGTACCATCACTTTACAACACCGGGAAGAGATTTTCATATATTTTTCTTCACATGATCTAGGAATAAGGAAATATGAAATATGAATAATAATTCAATAAGCAACATGCAATATCTAATTAATATGATGGAAGTATACAAATGTTGGCCCTTGGGACTTCTATTTCTACCCCCAAGTGCCCAATAATAAAATCAAGATGACAACCTCACATAAGTGCCCCCCATACAACACAAATTATTGTCCAATATATAAAGGTGTTGGTCATCAACCCAATAAAATAAAAATGTGTTGGTCATTAACCACAGATGAGCAACAATTAAATTTGACATCTAAAAATTGATCAAGTGTCGAAACCTAAAGGCCCAGGTGTCAATGATCGAATATATACTTAGCCCTTGACCTACTCGCAACCACAGTTTGCCCATCTTCGACTGAACTTGGTAAATATTAGTTAAGTTGTAATTTCATTTCAATTGAGGTAGTTTACTTCAGTTGTAAAATAACCTTGCAATTTGTAAATGTTTATTATGATTTCGCGCCTTTTAAATATATATTCCTAATATTTAGGTTTTTCTAAGCAAATATAGGAGTATAAGGTATTCGATGGTCTTGTCCAGCTCACTTGTGCTCACACCTATACCAACAATTGTAATTTTTTACTTCCATCAATTAATGAACAATCTATTGTCACTATTTTCAATGCTTTCATATTCATTGTTGTAAGACTTTGTTTAAATTGTATTCAAATTGTCTTTCATCCCAAAATGAACAGAAAAGGTGAAAGATAATTCAGTAGAGTAGACAACTATTGTACGATGCCCATTTCTACGCTAGAAAGAAAAAAGTCTCGTGAAAGGTGATATCAAAGCTGCAGCTTACGACTCTCGTAAGGAAGATATAAATTTGAATGCATCACATACCACGGAGATGGGTTATCAAAAAGAGAGAACTAAATAGTGCATAAATGTGCTTGATGGGTAAAATGCCAAGTTATGCTATACTGTCGAGAGCATTGAAGAAAAGGTTGAGGAGGTGAGGCAGAGATTTATAAATTACACAACCAACTAAATGATAACTCACTAACTTGTGTAGTGATGACTAACGTTGTTACAATTATTCTAGATATGTAAGGAAAAATGGAAACATTGAGACTTTGGCTGCGAATACTCCAAAGTAAGGTTGGCAATAGGCAAGTTCCAGCACAAAAGTATACACTTAGGCTCAAAATCCTGGAATCGTGGATCTATGGATGGGCGCATGATTCACTTTCTGTCACACCCTTTTTGTTTAGACAATTATACACACACATATATAAAGATAGAAAATTTACATATTACTATCTATAGATTTATCTGGACACCTAATCTAGTAATAGTAATCACTATAGCATGTATTTCTTTTGTTCTATAGGATTTGAATTACTTAGATATGCTTTGACCGGAAGCCCAACATTTCCACAAGCATAAATGTTCTAGTCTCTGTAGGATATGCTTTAATATGTTATCCACCACATCAGGGACAAGATGATTGTGATGTCGAGGATTTACTTTAATTTATCCTTAAATGTTTACTTTGACTCCACTGTTGTTGTCCTTGCCTTAGTTGAAATTTATGTTTCATGAACTTCCTATTTAACATGGAACAATACTTTCTTGTAGTTACTATTGAAGACGAGACAAGAAAGGTGTCGATAGCTACCATGTATCTGGGTAAATATGGAAATTATGGTGGCGGACAAAATATGCAAATATTCAGGCAAACATGGCACAGATAAATACATATGGTCTCCTCAAGGAGGATATTAGATCACAATTTTCCCCAAAAAAGTAGAATATTAGGCCTGACGAGCATTAAGACATATAGGCTCCATTAGGGAGTACATGAAAACTTTTCCAACACACGTACTGAATATCCGTACATGTTAGAAAAAGATAAGCTCTTTATATTATGAAAGGGTTGAAATCATAGACATGCACGAAACTTTAGAGATAGAAGGTGATTGATTTAAGCATGATATTGGGATCTATCGAATGCTTAATGGACTATCAACCGAAACCTAAACAAGATCGACTACAAGGGAATAGTCCATCTAATATGGGAGGAAATAGACCCTTTCAATCGAGCTAAAGCTCAAATGGAGAAAACACTCTTCTTACAATAAAGGGGGATGCTATCAGCATAACCTTTAGAGTAATTATCAAGACGATTAAATCATCAGGGTAATTTTTAGAAAACCATCAAGGCAACCATCAAAATAATTGGAATTAAGGAAAGGCACCAGAAGGTAGATCATATACTACTCCTAGAATTGGGTGCTTTTTATGAAGAGACCTCATCAGTTGATGAATTATACGCAGAGATAACTCCTAAATGCATATTTTCAACTAGTAAGTAAAGTGTTAGATTCAAAAAATGAAGCCCCACAAGCTAGCAGTTATTATGAGACCGACTCTAAAGATGACAAGGATGTTGCTAGTGTATTCTCACACTAGTGCAACGCAATATCGCATCAAGTAACTAAAGAGGATGACATTTCTTGAAGGATATCAAAAAAGAATCGAACCATATTTGTAGGGCCAAAGGCTTAATGTACATCTGTGTGAACATCAATGGGAAGCTAATCAGAGCTATGATAGATTAATGTTACTCATAACTATCTTGCAAGTATCAAAGTAAAGCAACTTAGACTTAATCTAGAGAAAAGTAGTGAGAAACTCAAGGAAATCAACTCAATTGTTCAACCAATTGTCGGAGTAAACAAATTTGTGCTAACTAAAGCTAGTCATTTTAAAGGAAGGAGTAATTTGTTTGTAGTTCAAAGAGACAGCTTCAAACTTATTTTAGGATTGGAGTTTCTTTGGGATATGAAGATATTATTGTTGCCATACTTTGATTTATTAATTGTGATGAGGTGCAAGTCATATGCCATCCTATAGAGGCAGGAAGGATAAGTGAAAAGAGCTCTTATCCGTCCAATTCAGTAAAGGCTTCAAGCAGAATGAACCCTCATTTTTTGTACCCTTGATTAGAGAAGATCGAGGATGCTAGACTAGTCCTATTCCAAAACTTATCAGAAGACTTATCCAAGAATTTAAGGATATCATGTTGGATGTACTAACAAGGAGACTACCACAAAGAAGGGCAATCGACCATGAAATTGAGTTAATTTCAGGTGTCAAGCCTCTCACTAGGGTGCCATACTATATGTCTCAACCTGAGCTTGAAAAGCATAGAAAATAATTAAGAAAAATATTGGAAATTTTGGATTATCGTACCTATGAAATTGCCATATGTAGCTCAAGAGTTATTAAAAAAAAGGTCGATGGTTCTCTACAAAATGTATTTTGACTATTGAGCCCTAAAGAAGATCACGGTAAAGAGCAATTATCATTTCTGCTTGTGATGGATTGCTTCGACATTTTGAGGAGGATGAACTATTATACAAAGATTGATCTAATGTTCAAATACTAGCTAGTTTGAATCAAGGGGATGAAGTAAATACTACAGTGGTACAAATTTGGAGCATTCAGATTTAAGGTTATGCATTTTTGGCTTGACAAATGCTCCTATGACATTCTGCACGATGATAAATCGGGCACGTCACGAGTTTTTGGATGACATTGTGGTGGTGTACTTGGAAGATATTGCAATTTACTATGAGACCTTGGAAGAACATATGCAACATGTAAGAAAAAAAATCTTAATCAGCTATGGAAGAATGAACTTTATGCTAAACTATCTAAGTGCTCATTTGTTGAGACCTCTATCAGTTTCTTAAGTTATATTATTGAGCAATGAAAAATTCACACGGATTTTAAGAAGGTTATGATAATCAAGGATTGGCAACCACCAAGGCATGTACATGATGTATGCTCATTCCTTGGGGTTATGCAATTATTATCAAAGATTTATGAAATGATACTCAGACATCGCACTGCCATTAATTAAAGAAGAAAGAAAAAGCTTAGAATTGATCAACATAATATCATGCCTTTTTAAGAAATTGAAAAAGTCTATATGGGTAATCTAGTGTTAGTCATGCCAGAAATGACTAAATAATTTGAAATTCATACGGATGCATCGAAATTTTCTCAGAAGGGTCCTCATACAAGAAGGCATCATATCGCATATGAGATTCAAGAATAGAAAATGTAGAACATTGTTACTCTATGCAAAAAAAAAAAAGTTGTTAGCGTGATTGCTTCACAATATAGTATCGCTGTGATGTTCTACCCTTAATGTAATTAATTATTATTATTATTTTTAAATCATACTAGGATTTAAAATTTTGTATTTAACTCAAGTAGATATTTCACAGTAAAATCAAAATATATCATGAAAATTAAATTAATAATATATAGAGTTAAAAGAACTACCAAATTTATATTATACCAAAGGGCAACTCGCTTTTCAAAATACTGATAACAAGTTAGCTATATAACAATCCAAAACATTCTAGTCAAAAGAAGTGCCTGCTAATTTCAAAAAGTTTTCCTCAGATGTAACATATAGCAAGCCGATGTGGCTGTATATCATCGTCAGCTAACTCATTCCATTTTCACTACATTCTTTTACTATGTACCATCACCCTATTTTACATGATATCACTCTACTGTCTACTCCACGGATATCATAGTATTTACATAACGACATGTAATCAAGTCATAGATATCAACCACCACCATCACAAAAACTTTATATTCCTCAAAGTTTCATTCATCTCATCCTCGTCAACATCTGTATAAAAACGAGTGTAGTGGGTCCGTGTATAAGTAACATGTATAGCTGTGAGGTCTTTGGTAATCTGGGCATGTCTAGTTGTTCGGATGACTTCAGTTTCTCAGGGAGCCATCTACAGTACAAAAGATAAAGCGTGAACAATAAAGTTCAGTAAATATAATGGTGCAATGATGTCAATCAAACATACTTGGGCCTAAATCCTTATTATAGTGTACCGTGTGAGCTCAAAATAACATGGCTTTCAGTTGTGCGCAAATCAATGTCAGTGCATCCGTCATTGCCCATCGAGACTCATGATGCCACATCAGAATATAATATATATAAATCAAAACTTGGATTGAGTATACAGTGCTCCACGTGCCTATCCGCAGTCCCAAGACCACCAAGGGACCTCCTGATACTGCTTGTATATAGGTGCAGAACTCCAAATACCCTATTCTTAGCTACCTTTAATGACTGCCAGGACCCTCAAAGTGGTATATTTATTCAGACATAATAGTACGATACACCTATAATGGGATTCACATTAAAAATTTTCAACCACACACTTCATAAGAATGACAACATAAGTATGCATGACCTTGAAAACGTATTATCCATACGTTTTCCAAATAAGAGCCCTGCAACTTGGCCTGGGATTAAATCTCAGGTCAAACCAGGGCGCCATTAGACCCCCTGCAAACCCCCCCCCCCCTCCAATATAGGGCGCCACTAGTTTGACCCGGGATTTAATCCCGGGCCAAGTAGTATTTTTCTTCAAATAAAATCAATGCACAATTGTCACACCACCATGTCACATAAAGAAAACAAACATATATAAACACATAATTTCACATATTAATGTATTTTGTATTGTAGTTGAAAAATATCAATATTTGCATTAATAAAATAATCTCTATATTAATCATAGCTTATCATATTATTTCCCAGTTACCAAAATCTAAACTAAACCTATAAGATAATATAATTTACTTAATAAAATGCCTCTTGTAATAATACTAATAATGACACTAATTTACTATCAATAAATAATAATAATAATATAAATGAAATTCTAGTTATTGTTATAAAAGAAATTCCATAATTTCTAAAATAAAATTGATACATATAAAAGTTAAGCTAGCCAATACACTAACATATTATTTTCCATTTCATGTTTGATCAAGTTTTCATTTCATTGAACACACAAGTGTGTGTGTGCCCATACTTGTTAATCAATTTCTTATCCAACCCATATTATTCTTTATTAAATTTTCAACATACTTCACTATTGACACTATGCATTATAACATTTTCCTTCTCATGTGATCATATAACTAAATCAAAATAATTTAAGTCTAAGCCCCAAATGCTAAATGTTTTCTCTCCAATTGACCATGTCCACATATATACATATATTAGTGGCCCAATTTCCATAATCAATACCATGATGATATTAACAACTATTATACTAAAACATTTTCTATCCCTACTCTCTTTCTTCTTTAATTACTTCAAACCATTTTTCTCCATTTCATCTTTCTACCATCTTATCCCCAAATCTCTTTCACACAATCTTTGATAATACAAGATAAGTAAACTAAACTCAATATTTCTTGAAATAACTTATAGTTTTTTAAAGTTTTTAGAGTTAAGATTTTGAAATAGAGAAATTATAATTCACTATCCTTGATTTAATTAATTAAATTTAATTCTAATTTTATCTTCCTTCAATTAATATTAAAGAACCCTAAAACAAGAATTTTTATTCCTACTCATAAATCAATTAAGTGATTAAAACAAACAATTAATTAAATTATCAACTAAATAAATAATTAATTAACTAAACACTTAACTAATTAATTAAATTACATAAAGAAGGAGAGCTAGAAACTTACCTCAAAAGCAAAGAAGAGGAAGAACGTCCCAAATTCCACAATCATCCCCTATTTATAGGGCATGAGAAGGGTTTAATGTACAATTTCTTCAATTACACTTTTAACTTTTAGGGTAAATATGCAAATATCTTATTTCCTTATAAAATTGTACTTTTGATCATTGGGCAAATATGCAATTACTCTATATTTTTTTTATATAATTGTACTTCTAATGCCCATAGTACTTTTTCTTAATTATAATTACTATAACATTTATATTATTAATTCAATTAAGTCCCTAAAGTTTTTAATTAATTTTCAAAATATTAAAATCTTTGCTAGAAAATTTCGGGACGTTACAGTTACTATATGCTTAAGTCTTAATTCATTGTGAAGACCGACAATATTGTTGTAAGCAACTTCATGTCCCAACCAAAACTTTCAAACAAACAGGTTCGTTGGTATGAACTTCTTTCATAGTTCAACTTTATGTTGGAGTATCGTCTCAATTCCAATAATTATGTCGTAGATGCTCTCAATTTACGTGGTGACTTAGCCATCATCTACTCAATGGCCACTGTTTTAGGGAGCGAAATTACTACAAATGCAAGAGACTAAATATAGGCACTTATAGAGAAATACCCAAAAACACAATATTTGGTTGACTTCATGAAGAAAGGTAAGACTTGTCATTCTGGCTGGAGGAGGTCTGTTGAAAACAAAAAGAAACTGCCTGTAGCCACAATTTGTCAAACTTCGATCGCAGTTTGTAAATGTTAGTGTAAGTTAGAATTTCATTTCAATTAGCCAACCGGTCTTGATGTGCATTAAAGAGACGTGTGTGTACTTCCCCCACGTAGTAGTTTATTTTAGTTGTAAAATAACTTTGGTGTTTATAAATTTTTTCACTATTCATCATCTTTTAATTGTCTACTCTTGTCCATTTAGATTTTTCTTCCTTAAGCTATTATAGGGGTATAAGATATTTGAAAGTCTTGTCAAGCTCATTAATCTTCACCCCGGCATCAACAATTGTAATTTTTGGCTTTCATCAACCAATGAACAATATATTAACTGTCTTCCATCTTGAAACAACCAAAAATGGGCAAAAGGTAGTCTAACAAAGCAGACTATGTCGCACGGTGCCCTTTTCTACTCTAAAAGAAAGACACCCCATGAAACTAGATATCTTTACCTAGTATTCCATAGGGTTTTTTAAAAATTCTACTGTCATGGTGTTGACAATAGGACATGGAAATTTTGCAAAAATTAAAAATTTTTAAATATTTAATTTGGTTTCTTTATTGAAAATATGGCCTATTATATACAAGGAATTTTATGTCATACAAAGATGAGGAACAAGACAAAAGAACCTAAAATCCACCAGAAGAAAGGTTTAAACATGATAAAGAACAGTTGTCCTCAACGATATTTGCTACTACCTAGATAAGTGTTTAAAAGTTTCAATGATAATGTAGAAGTAAACAAACCTTGAATCCAAGTTCAAATCAAGCAATATATACTTAAATAAGAACTTGAAGAACACTGTAAGAAATATGGGGTTTTGCCTTTATTTTAGATGTAAGTATGTATATTTATCTTAATGTTCTCTTTTCAACATAAAAATGATCCATATATATATAGAGCATCAAGTCTAATGCACGAATGACTACTAAAACCAAGCCAAAGAGGCATCAAAACTATCAAGACGTCGCTAGAAAATTCAATTGCAATAGTAACGACTTTTAAAGTAGACCATCTCCTAGTACAAATATGGGCGATAGTCCAGTGCAGGCTTTTGATTACGATATACCATTAATGAGGATGGGAGGTTGCCCGGCCTCAAGTCTGGGCGATCTCACGATCTAATTTTCTGTACATTTTTTATTTTTCCCTTTGGGAGTTTTTGTACTTACTTGATATTCTCATATTAATGTTTGATCACTCCAAAACATTTCTCTTTATATGTTTAAACAATATTACAACAATTCCCCTCTTGTTCAACTATATAATGAGTTTAAATTCAAATTTAACTATGTTGTATGCATAAAGTCTGAATATCTTTCGATTTGAATCCAACCTCAATGTAAATCTCACGAAGTAACATCGAAATCATAGGTAGCATGAAAGCTTTGAACATGTTATTTCTTGTGATATTACCGATAAAATCACACATACAAACATCATGTGTTTCAAGTTCAACACAATCTCGTTTAGCTCTTTTGTGGCCATGTGCTTCTCCTATTCGTGAACTTTTAAGAGAGAAACTCCAACTCTTTATTGATGTAACACCACCTCGAAGTTCATATAGGTAAAATTTTTACAGTATCTTTGTCACTTTTAGGGATATTTGATCTGATGATTTGAACTTTATTAAGAGTTATAGAAACTCAACCCTCCTATTCTTTGAAACTATCCATTTATTGAATGACCTTGTTGTTAGCCTTTGAACTGAAGATATGCTTATTAGTATAGTCATGTAGAGTAGCCATTATGGTGGATCTAAATACAGAGTTTCAACCACATCCTACTATTTGTTGTCCGCACTAATTTTTTTGTGAGCAGTTTTGTCACGCGTTTTATACCGCAAGTGTACGGTATCAAATTTTATAATATAGTATTGGAGTAAGAGTGTCGAATCTACATAGATTGATATTTGATTTTATACTATGTACTATAATTATATAACCTCTAGTTTTTCTAGATGAATGAATTATGAATATATTTTTTTTAAAACTAATATGGTGACGAATTTAACAAATAAATGTAAGCTAAAAGAATAATCAAGTGAGAAAGTCTAAGGTTATGATTTCACCTAACTATCAAATATGATTCTCAAAAACTTTGTTATCTGTAATCAATTTTTCATGTTTATAAGCAAGAACCCTAATGTAATTCTACCCCATCTCTCGAGTGCCGAATAAAAATTAATCCTATAAATTAATTCCAATATCTCTATTTCAAATTAAAAGCTATAAATTATCAAATTCATGATTATTTTATGAAGTGAATTTCATAGATCCTATACTTTCTCTCGAAACCTATAAAATCTATGTTGTGTTAATCTTATGGTCGTGCCTAAATTCTTCTCTCTCGTGTGCCGAAATTGACTAATATCTATTTATTTAATTAGTGGTCAAATAATTGAAAGCATTAAAATCATAACACAAATAAACGAAATAAAAAATTTCATAGAAATAACTAAAATAAATTCAAATCATACTCTCAAGTTTTGGTTACAATCAAACCTTAGAAGTATAGTTTAGTTCATGATAAGAAATGTTGAAATCTATACAATTCAAAATAAACAAAAAAAAGAAGAGAATGGAAAAAACTAGTTTTTGGGTAGATATTCAATCTTCTTCCTTAATGTTATTCTTGCCTCCATTTGACTTCTTGAATTATTCTCACTTTACCTCCTTCAATTGTGTGTTGAATTTGCCCCCTCTTTAACCGTTCTCCCCCCTATAATTAGGTCTTCAAGGTTGAATTGATAGTATTTTGAAGTCTTCGACGGGTTAGAGTTAAATTGGGCCAAGAAAAGAATCCAAAAATATTAAAAACATGTTTTCTTTCCCAGCAGTGCCCAATATGAGATCTGCGATGTCAAGTTTTGTAATATAATATTAGATTAAGAGTGTCGAACCTATATGGATTGATATTTGATTTTATATTAAGTACTATAATTATATAGCATCTATTTTATTTAGATGAATGAATTATGAATCGAAGTTTTTTTAAACTAATATGGTGACGAATTCAACAAATAAATGCAAGCTAGAAGAATAATCAAGTGAGAAAATCTAAGGTTATTTCACCTAACTATCAAATATGATTATCAAAAACTTAGTTATCTGTAATCAATTTTCCATATTTATAAGCAAGAACCCTAATATAATTCTACCCACTTTCTCAAGTGCCAGATAAAAATTAATCCTAGAAATTAATTCCAATATCTCTATTTCAAATTAAAATTTAGAAATTATCAAGTTCATGATTATTTTATGAAGTAAATTTCATAGATCATATATTTTCTCTCGAAACCTATAAAATCTATGTTGTGTTAATCTTATGATTACGCATAAATTCCCCTCTCTCGAGTACCAGAATTGACTAATAACTAATCATTCAATTAGTGGCCACACGGCGCCCATCTTTGGGTGGAAAAACTACACTACGCATCATTTAGTATTTTTATCATAACTTTTTCTCTCGATATCCAATTAAGGTGATTCAAGATGATTTGAAAATATGATTCAAAGGGCTACAACTCTTCTTCAGATATAATTTTCCAATTCAAACGTTTACTATATCAAAAATGAGTCTCAACATGAGACTACAAATCTAGAGTATAACTTTTTCGATTGAAAAAAGATGTGTGATTATACTTTGACTATATTTGATCCATTTGACTTCTTTCTTTATCCAATTGACTCCAAGCACTCTCGGATCTTCATTTTGAGGTCGGACACAAATTTTGAGTATTTACACTTTAATCCCCGAACTTTGGATCTCTTACAATTTAGCTATTTTTTCCAATTTTGCAAACTTTTACTTATTTCCTTCAATTTCATCAACATATATTCTAACATCAAAACACACATTAAAATGTTCTAAAACTCCTAGAAACAAATTAGATATCAAGTTTAGATGAAAAGTATGAATGAAATACACTCATCAAGTTTAGTAAGGAGATCTGCCAAATTCTCATTTGACTTCACAAAAGTGAGTGAAATTATTTTATCTTTAATTAATTTTTTCACACAGTCATGTTTTAGACTCATGTATCTAGACTTATCATTATACACTTCATTATATATTCTAATTAAAGTGGCTTGGCTATCACACAAGATAGATATAGAAGAATTATTCATCTTTTCTAATGGGATTTTCATACATTAAATACCTAAGCCATTCGACGTCTTTTCCGATTTCAGTCAATGCTATAAATTCAGATTTTATAGTTGAGTATGTAATACACATTTGTTTCTTGCATTTTTAAGAAATTGCACCTCCTTCGAGAATAAATACCCAATTTAAGATGGATTTAATCTCACCTACACTAGATATCCAACTAGCATCGATAAATTCTTCTAGAATTATCAAAAATTTAGAATATTGGAAACCTATATCCTTGGTCTTATTTAAATAATCAAGAAATCTTCCGATAGCCTTCTAATATTCTTCACTTGGATTGCTAGTAAACCTACTAAGCTTATTAATTGCAAATGCTATGTCGGGTCTTGTGCGTTGTACTGCATAAAAAAGACTCTCTATAGCACTTGCATAAAAATGACTCCCTATAGCACTTGCACACTCAAGTTGTGAGTATTTACACTTTCATCAAGAATTTTGTTAGTAACAACACGTGCTAGTTTTGAAAAAAAAGGTAATACTAATTTTTAGTTCATTTACATATTTTTTGAATGAAATGTGTAATATGTTGTTATGTATGCTACCAACGGACAGACATGTTGACCAGAAAGTGGCATCAAGGACTAACAACGCACTTACAACTAAAGGACAAGGACCACATTATACGTTAAAGATAAAATGTGACAAAATGTGCCCTTGTTTGGCTCCATTTTTTCAAGAGAATGTATTTTGAAATAGTAAAAAGTTGGAGAATGTGTGATTAAAAAATAAGAAATTTTTTTGGTTTATATATAAAATTATTTTATAAGAAAATGTTTTGTTGATAATGAGCGTTGAAAAAATGAGTTTTTATAAAAATCGTGTCCAAACATGGGGGGTGAAAACTGTAATTTGTCCAAAAGTGAGAAATATGTTCCATTGTAGCTGGAGCAGCAGTAAAATTATAGAAAACCAAAAATAAAAATGAAGGTTGCTCCAAAAGTAATACTACTGTTCAACGACGCCGACGGCCTCGGCTCCGCCTTATATAGCGCTCTCCGGCCAAACTCTGGATCTAATCTCCAAATCATGTAAGTGGTTTTCAAAATTACCCTTTTGAAACTTTGTATCTGAGTATTATGATTCATATTTATTTGTGATTAGTCTTCTGCTTCAGTAATAATTCTTTTGAGCTTTCATTGGAGCGCTATGGAGTCAAAGACCGCGAGGCGTCTGGCCAAATTCTGCACTTTCTAAATACCAATGGCCTCTATGAGGTACTGCGAATCTAGTCCTGGTCTTCTTTTATCTGAAATTGCTTTATCTCTGAGGGTTTTCTGGTCGAATCAGCTCATGATTTACATATGAACGAAAACTATGAGTTTCGTCCTAATTGAAGGGTTTGTGTGCATCATCTTATGGTGGGTTTACTCCATGTATTTCAAGTTAATTCTTTTGGAACGTTGCTGTTTATAATTGGTTTTATTTGTAATATTAGGAAGTAAAATGACCCTAAGAAGTGACTGTTATAAACAGCAACTTTCCAAATTTTGGCGTTTTCCTCGTGGAGACAAGGAATAATGCTGTTAAGGCATCGGCCTGCCTTGTCGTGGCGAGGTATGCAAGCTTGGCTCGATAATGTGAGGGCTTCCGGTCCACCTCGTCATAGCGAGATATGTGAGCTTGGCTCGATAATGTGAGGGCTTCTATCCTGCCTCGTCGTAGCGATTCATGCGAGTTTGCCTTGACTGATATAGATGTTGGAAAATTTCAAGTATGGAGTGACAAACAACGTCCGGAAGGTCTTTAAAATTACTTCCAAATTTTGTAGAAATTTCGGCAGAGTAACGGTAGGAAATAGACTCCAAATGAATCTTAAAAAATGTGTAGTATTGCAGAAATAATATCAAAGTGGAGGCAAGTGTTGAACACATTGTCCTCAAGTCGAATTTGCCCCGCAACGGTGCCTACCGTTTATGGCAATCAACTCCTAAGATACAACGACTATCTTCTTGTGTGAGTAGCATTACAACACAAGAAATGGCGAACTAGAACTTGGTTTTCGAACTTCGATATGCAAAGTGAAAAAAACCAGAATTTATGCAACAAGAATGTAAGAATTTGGTTAAGAAATGAGAGAAAATGAATGTTAATATGCAACAAGAATGTAAGAATTTGGTTAAGAAAAGAGAGAAAATGAATGTTATATGAATGCAAATCAATGGTGTGAAGATAGAGACGTCTTAGGGGTCCTAGTTGTGAATAAAATGTCGCACCCCCAAGCTTAGCAACTCCTGCCAAAGGTCGCACCATTCATTGTCGCTAGCCATCGCCTCGCTTGAGCGATAGAAACAATGACTTGATTAGGTGCAACCAGGACATATTTTGGACATTTTATAGTAGCCTGTATTAGCCTAACATAGTTCAACTGTAATAGGATAAGGAAAAGATATTACTCCTCTTTCCTGCATTGTTTCTGACCTCCATCACTGTATGTCAGATTAACATGTGTGCAGAGAATTAACTTCAAGTTCTGTTGATAAATTGCGGTTCCTGCACCTGCCTTTGCAGCTTCGCTGGAAGCTATATAAACCTTTCCTGCTAAAAGCAATAAAAACGATTTCAGCAAAGACTGGCAAAATCATGTTTCGAGATTGGTTTCTCCCTTTTTTTGTTTTTTTGTACCAGATAACCTAGCCTGCCTTCAAGCACTTACACCATATGGCTGGTGGCTGCCTAGCATCTTCGTTTTGAAGATAGTTCAGTGGTAGGCGTTCTGCAACTATCTGACCTCAATAACTAGCAGTAGGCGGAGGTGAGCTGCCTCTAAAAATATATTCATTAGCCAGTCTCAGCAAACTTTGCTCGAAGTCCAACTATAATATAAATAGAGGTGCTGGTTGCCACAACAATGGCATATCCTCAAACTTCAGAGCAAGAGGAAAGAACAGAGGCAGAACTGGCAAATCTAATGAAGGTCAGGGGCATCAAATAACGTGCTTCGCCTGAAGTGCATTGAAGCAGCCTCAACCATGATAAATAGAATTCAAAGAAAACATGTCAAGCTGAGCTTCAGCAAATCATGGCCAGAGGTGGAACTTTAGCTTGGGCATTTCATCAAACAGCTGGTACATATGATTATAATCCCTAAAATTCACAGCACCTTGTGCAGTAAAACCTGGATAAAAGAATGTTCGATAAATTAATAATCTCGCTTAAATAATAAAATTCTTTGGTCCCGACTTGGGCTGGTGTACTAATTTAATAACATGGCTAAATGCATAAGATAATAATTTTTTTAGATCCTTTAAAGCCCAACGAATATATAAAATAATAACTGCTTAAATTCATAAAAATCCATACTAATACGAATTAATACACTTTTAATTTGACAACACTTTTTTCAATTGCCTCTTTTTTCAAAATATGCATCTAAAGTCTTTTACTTTTTCATTGCACTTAAATCAAACTCAACTTTGTCACTAAGTTTTTGCAACACACATATTACATTGGGGTTTTTTTGTTTTTTCATTTTGTACAAAGTAATTATTTAATGTTCCGAATGTATAAATTATGTTCCATGTGTACATAAAATAACTTGAACGATTAATCTTTCAAGATATTAAAATTTGAAGCTAATGCATGTACATCAATATTTCCTCTTAATGTATGTATTTATATGCCTTTTTGCGTGCTTACAAATTAAATTTTATTCAAATTTTCTACCTGCATTATGGTAAAATATAATACAAGTTATAAAAATACAAAATATTCTATAAATTAATAAATATTAATTTATCGATAAATTAATAAATTATTCATTTATCGATAAATTAATAACCCCTCTAAAATAATAATTTTTTTCGATCCCAACATTATTATTTTATAGAGGTTTTACTGTAGATTTTCCAAACCAGAAAATCGAATCCATACTTGCTATTTACTGAAGTGGCTCCACGTACCATACCGAAAGCTTCATGTGGTTCGCACATACCTAAAGTGGCTTTGCACACCTACAGATACCTTGATGACCTTCATCGAAGGCTTCTGACATCGTGACCCACATTGGAAGCCAGACCTCGCATGCAAATTCCTCATCAGAAACCTCACCTACAATTATCTCCCCACAAGCTTCGCGAAGTCCAAAAATTGAAGCTAGAATTTGCTTCTGTTCGTGTTTGAGGTTCGAACCTAAGGGCTCGCTAGAGTTGGGAATGGGCTGGCCACCACAAGAGGTTGTCCTCGCAGCTACATCGTCGACCTTCACCGGAGGTCGCAACTGATGTTAATAGAGCGTGACATAGCCAATAATGAAGCTCAATTGCTTCGCCGAAGATGGCAGTGACCTTTAGAAGCTACAACACTTATTGTGCGAACCTCGCCAGAGCTTAGGATAACTTCGTTAGCCAATATTAAGAACTAATAATGCCTCGTCTCACCTTCAGCGTGTAGCAATTATCATGAGTCACTCGAAGTAGATTTCAACATATTTCAATTATCATGAGTAGCGAAGCTAGACATGAATTCAAGATTGAAATTAGAAATAGCATTTCCACCTTCGTTGCTACCAAAATTGACCGTGAAGTTAGAGAGTTCTTTGTTGATTTCTTCACTCTCGCTATCACTGAATGAATTGATGGACTTCGAATTTGTTCGAGTCTAATTCAAGTGTGATACTACTCACTGATGAGCTGAGGAATGAAATCACCAAGCAAGATATGAGAATTTGTGGTGATAATTTGGCAAAAATGTAGCCGGCGGCAAAGAATGAAACCATAACGGAAGTAGATCCAGCCATTTCCTACCTTTTCTTTTCTAATACAGAAATAGTGGTGAATGAAATCATATTCTTCGAGAATTTTTAGATCTCGACTCATATTTTTCAGATCTTGAATCATATTTTCAGGAATTTTTCAATCGGCTTTTCTCATACGATTTCATCGTGGTTAACCGTTTCGTTTCCATGGACGGTCCCCATTTGTTAGTCTCAAAATCCCTTGATCATGTGGCCAACAGCACTCTGGCCGTATCCTCTTCAACCTAGATTCAAC
>CAIGRB010011277.1:52260-83424 GCA_903798255.1 Fraxinus quadrangulata
TTTTTTTTTTTTTGAAAAGCTGATGAAGTGAGTGTGTGCGTTTGTTTTTGTTAAAAAATGGGGATGAAGTCCTTTTATAAACAAGTATACTATTTGTGTACATTAAATTGTCAATCAAAGTTTAAAATATATCAATGCTCATACTTTATTGGTAAAATATTAGTGCTCCAATTATCAGGTATGACATGCAAATCAGTTCAGTGTTGATGTTTCATCAAGGTATGGGCAAGTAAACCAATGCAATGAAATTTCATCAAGTAGAAGACATATATACGTAAATAAATATGATTACATTTTACTGTTATATTTGATTATTACATGTAAAGGTAGCTGGTGCAAGCAAAACTAATATATGTGAATATTTTATGAGATTGCTGAATTTTATAAGATTGTCATGTATAAAAATGAATATATTATTGGAAAACCATAAAAAAAAAATTCAAATTTTTTACAGGAAGATAGTACTGAAAAAATTCTAGGAAGGTCTTCGCGGTGTGCGAGGTGTCTCGGTGCATGCCAAATATAATTAAATAATTTAATTACCTCTTCGTTAGCCAAAAATTGTCTAACTTATTTCTCTGTTAAAAATTTATTAGGCTTCCATCTATGCATTCTCGGACTCTGTATTGTTTTGTATCTACGATGACCAAACTTTTGTCCAATCTATGGAAAAACTTCGTAGATCCAATACTGAAAATAAAGCGAATATAAATGTTAGATAGAAGCGAACTAAATTATATATAAACTATATTTAAATTAGTGAAAATTAAAAGAATAGAAGAAAATACCTGGAATGTATGGATTTCCATGTAAAGCATATTTACATTCATTTTGCTGATTTTGTTGCAGTCTCCGTACTCTTTTCATTTGGGATTCTCACAGCGAGTTTAATAAGACAAAATATGCTCCGCGACCCCATGAATACTCAAGGTAAGTTGTTCAACCATGCTTAGAGTTTTGTAATCAATATATCTTCCGGTAGGTTTCAAAACACACTCTACCAACATCACCAACCCTGGCTTAAATTTATTTTCTTGATGTTGACAAAGATGAAATACTTCAAAAAGCATCCTCATACTAATCCTCTTACTACCATTAAAATATTGATTTCTAAATCTATCATTGTTAAAGTCAAGATTAACGAATACCTCGTGGCAAGGTAATCCGTTGATAAGACAAAACTCTTGCAGACTAAAGCGGGCCAAATCGTCATCTAATTTCACCCAAACCTCATTGTCCTTGCCACAATCTACAAGTCTTAATATGAATTCATGAACTAATTTACTGCTAAACTGTTGTTCTTTCTCTACTCTATAAATCACTCCATATATAAATCCATGAAAATGACTACACAATAAAGATGCTTGTTGATCAGCATTGATAAGCTCTAAAAAATCTTTAAGATATCGATAATTTAGAAACTAAGTAATTGTAGCAGAAAATCACTTATCTAAAGATAGTATAAATTCCAAAGACATCTACACAAATTTTAAAAAATCACAATTTAATTAAAAATGAATTCAAATTTGAAATGTGCGGGACGACGGTCTTGGTGCACAGCGGAGACACAGTCGTGTCTCCGTGCGCACGGAGACACGGGCTCCTGCGGAGACACGAGACTCCACAAGCGAGCCCGTGTCTCTCCGTGCGCATGGAGTCTTGCGGAGACATGAGCCCGTGTCTCTGCAGGAAGATCTGGTGCACAGAGACTTCGTGCGGAGATAGGCACGAAGACCAAATCTCTAGAGATCTGGTCTCCCCGTGTGCAGACGATCCGCAACGTAACACCTACCTTTTCAAATTTTGTGGAGTAAGATGGTAAAACTCCTTCTTCTTTTCCTTCATCTTCCTCTTGAGTGAGTGAAATGTTTGTATACTCAAAGGTTGTTATACAATTGAATCCCAAATAATTCTACGTTCATCCTTTTCTTTTTCAATTATATTTTTCAATTCTAAATAGTGTAATTTTTATATCCTACTATATATATGAGCATTTAATGAAGTAGATGAAAAGTCGGCATTTCATTTACAATATATGCACTGAGAAAGTCTCAGCAGGAGACACGACCTCCTATGTTTTGAAATCTTTTGTCCGATACAAAATCGTGGACTTTTTGCGCCAATGTTTAGTTTAATTTAACAAAGTAACTCCTCAAATTTATTATATACAAAAATATTCAAATTCATTACAAAATAACTATAGAATAACAAGAAATTCAAATTGTGAAATTGAGTAAACATTACCATAATAGAAACAGACAAAGGTAAATTCGAAATTACATTACGGAAATTGAATAAACATTACTGACGAAAGTAAATTCGAAATTACATTTATCACGATTCCAAGTTCAACCACAACAAATGTCGCAACTTCTCATATTCATTATATGCAAAAATATTCACCACAACCCGAATCAACATTACCATGACGAACTCAAATTCATTACAAAATAACTGTAGAATAATAAGAAATTAAGATTGTGAAATTGAATAAACATTACCATAATAAATTCGAAATTACATTTATCACAATTCCAAGTTTCAACCAGAACAAATGTCTTCATAGTACAATCGTCAAAATAAATCAAACTATAAAAAATAACAAATGTCTTCATAGCATCAAAATAAACCAAACTATAAAAAAATGGAAATGGATATACTTGGACGACTGGAGTTGCAAAAAATACGAGAATGAACAATATTAGCTCATTCGATACTGTTGCATTTACAATAGACTAAGAAGTGACTTTTTTAATATAGTAGGACATTTTACGCATCATGATTTGAAATATAGCGATGCAGATTATATAACAAAATTACTAATAATCATTGTATATGACATCATATATAAGAAATAAAAAATGAATAAGATCAAAGAATTTACCGAAATATTGTTATTACCTATTGCGAAAATCTTCCAGAAATGAATGTATCCCACCATCGAAGATTGATTGTTCATATCACCATATTTGATGTTATCGCACCACACAAGCTTGATTTTGAATTTGAATTCGCCAATTTTCAACATTTACAATTAATTCCTCCTTTTTGATTCGTGTTCAACATTTCAGTTAAAGATGAAATTAAGGAAAGTTTCTGTTATAGTACATTTGATATTTTTATTTGTTTATTTCATATAATAGTAAAAAATGATTTTTTTTTTTATATATGTAAGGTATTTATGATTTTTTTCCCTTGATTTAAAATATATATTTAACTCATTTGATTAGTTTAAATGATCTCAGTCACCACCTAGATACGCGATAAGCGTAATTCATGATACTAGATACCATTATATCACTCTAAGCATGGATATCTAGTTTCTCTGATGCTGGTAGATTTTTAAAATCCGTTGAAAAAATGGGTTAACAAATTGGATTCCATTGTAATGCAAATTATAGAAAAGAGTTACGACTTACTGAAATCATAATACATGCATAATAATAAGTAAATCACGACTTACTAAAACAT
Source organism: Fraxinus quadrangulata (assembly GCA_903798255.1). NCBI lineage: Eukaryota > Viridiplantae > Streptophyta > Magnoliopsida > Lamiales > Oleaceae > Fraxinus > Fraxinus quadrangulata. The sequence goes on from CAIGRB010011277.1 coordinate 55,732, forward strand.
AGAAAATACAAAAAAAATACAAAGGAAATAAAATGAAGTAAGGTATGTGATTACAAATATTCTAAAGACAAATTTCGTCTCCTGCATCGGTGCTAAGATAGTTAAATATACGTGTATCTCCCAAAATACATTGTTTCTTCCAAAAGTATAATAAATTTTGTCGAATAAATCAAAGCTTGACCATACTCTTCTAAAGTGAATGATATCGAATATTATAATATCAAACAAGAAACTAAACAATAATTTTACATTTTTTTACATAATTCAGATAAGGAAGAAATTAAAAATCAATTTAATTGAATTAATTTGAAGTGAAGTGAAGAAATTAAAATTAAGAGCATCCAATTTAGATTTCAATGTCTTTTATTATCGCATTTTTTGGCACAAATTTATTTTAACCATTAGATCGCACAATTTAAAAATATTATCATAATTTCGTGATCTAATGTACATCCTATTAAAAGTTCATAACTCTTTAAACGCGTATTATAATTAAATAGTCATACGCAATCATTACACTTATAGAAAACTTAATCAAATTTACATATTTTAACCCTTGTTTCAAAACTTATTTTTTTCTACATACCAATTATCAATCACTTATTTTCGTAATAAAATATTCTGCACGCAAACTCAAAATATATTTTTATTTTTTAACAATATATTCTTCAAAAAATTACTATTCAAAACTTCATTTTATCTAAATAATGATTGTCAAAGAGGGTTTAATCATATTATACCAGTAAATTTAAACAAAATCAACAGACAAATGAAAAAGGACATTATGGTAATTAACAAGAAATCAATGACGAATATCACAAGTCTAGTTATTGTCTGTCAAGTCGCAATTGATATACAAAAAAGTACCTTATCTAAAACTGCACTAATTTTTTATTATTTATTTATGAGTAAATTGCATAGACTTTCCTCGATTTATGTATAAAAACCGAAACATCATCAATAGTTTTCAAAAGTACAGAAACCTCCACAATTAGCCAAATCAAGTTTATCATTCATATAAGAATGTGTTCTTTATTATATTTTTATTTTATTTTAGACAGGGGCGTATTACTTATAATTTAAAGAAAAATAGTTTTTTGCTCTTTGTGAAAAGAGTGCTGTCATATTAATCATATTTTTGTAATAAATAATTCACATTTTAAAAACTCTTAAAAAATTAAAATTGATGACTACAAAAAGGAGTTAAAAATAATTTACACTTTGAGTAGGATAATAATATTTTAAATATAATTTAATACAATTTTAAATTAGATTCTGCTTGGGCCCTATTTTTTTACTGAAAATGTATCTGAAAATAGTATTTTGATGGAAAACGTGCAATTAAAAATAAGGAAAGTGTATGGTAAAAAAATAAGGAAATTTTTTGAATTTAGGTGTAAAATTATTTTATAAGAGAATGTGTGGTTAAAAATAAGTTTTAAAAAAATGAGTTAGAAAAACTGGGGACCAAACATAAGCATAATTATAAAAATATTTTACGAAGTAATAATTAAAAAAAAAAAACTAGCTCTCATTTCAAGAATTACGTAAAGTCACTTTTGTTGCAAATTAATTGTTTATTTGTAATGATTATTATACACTTGCAGCTTGTATTTTTTGTAGCTCTGATTCTTCAATAGAAATATGGGGTTTTGGTTCTCAATAAAATACGGACAAATTTATTGACTTTTTTACTTTCTTCTCTCTTTCTCTCTAATTTATAACATATTATTAGCACGAAATTTTGACCAATTGTATTAGCAAAATTTATTCATCTTTTTACCCACAAATCTCTATTCACTTGAGATAGAAAAATAATTTTCCGGGTAATTAAAAAAGGAGATCTCACATATTGAGTTTAAAGAAACTCTTTTTTCTGCTCAAAAGATCAGTACTCTCTTAACTTTGAATTGAAAAACAAAGAGATATAATTATTCGATTTGGTCATATCATTTTAACTATACCAATTTATAGTAAAATAATATTTTCTTAAATGTAATATTTTTCATTTAATATTCTAGTATAATATTTTAGAAGAATATTGTATTATTATTCTTGAAAAAGAAACAATATAAATCAATATTTCAGAAGAATATTATAGCATTGTTTTCAAAGAAATGTTTTATTTCAATTATTTTGTTGCTTTTGAAGAAGCACAAAATAACACATATAATATTTAAAATAATATTGTATTATTACTCTTAAAAATGTATAATATTTTTGCATATCATATTTTTTACGAATTTCATATTGATGTTCTTGGTGAAATATGACTCTATTTAAATAATATTCTAAAAAAATATTTTGTTAATACTCCTCTAAAAGTATAAACCTTATACATTTTAAAGTTCTAAATAATATTTTTATTGTTGATTCATAAATAAAAGTATAAAGTTATACAATTCAATATTATAGAAGAATATTGGATTGATACTCGTGAAAAGACATGACTATATATATACTATGAAAGAATTGTATTATTATTTTGAAATCAATAATGTAGAAATTCGTGGAATTTTGACAATCTACATAGCTGTGATCAAAATGTTGATATATCAACGTTTCATGGTCCATTCGTCGTGAAATTTAGACATCAAGTTCATAACTCATTGTTCTTGAAATCAAATATTATAATTAAAATTCAATGGTTCATTCATAAGAAATTTTTGTACGTGAACAGTAACCAATTTCTTGTAAAAAAATCATTGATTGGTGTTCCAATGTCAAATATATTGGAACGCTTTGTACTGAACCCATCAATCATATTTACAAGTTTATATATTCTTTTCAATTGATTTTTTATTATAAGAATTGCATATTTTCTAGCATTACAATTTCAATATTCCAAAAAATATTGACTTATCAAAAGAAAGTTAATTTATACCAATCAATATTTTATAAAGAATATTATGTTGCTTTGAAACAAGCACAATCTATATTTATTAATATTTTAAAAGAATATTATGTGGTTATTTTTTAAGAATTACTAATTTATTCATTTTAATGTAAATATTGTAATAATTCTAGAGAGTTGCAATTTTAATTAAATTGCTTTTAAAGAAGTAATATTTTATTTATATAAATATTCTAGAACAATATTGTTTTGAGGTTTCAGAAAAGTTAATATTGTCATAATATGAAGGACAAATTTGCTTTTGCTAGTAATTTGTTCTTCACTATATAAAGGAGACATCTACAAAGTTTATAACAATGTTTCTTACACTTCATTATATCAGTACAATTAAAATAAAATTTTTATTGATTTAGAAGTCCAATACTCTCATATTTTATTGCGTGGCATGTCCAATTAAACCATCGTTGGATCAATAATGATGTAATAAGAATTCAAATAAACATTTAATGAAAAATCAAAATATTATTCAATTCTACAAATCCACATAAAATTCTTGTTCTCTATATCATCATTTGGTCATTAACATCACTAGATAATGTTGCGACTAAATTCTTATAATCCTACAAGTTAATTAAAGTGATATATGGGGTCCCATCACTCTCCATGTTGACCATCTAAATATTATTCGTATCAATAGATATGATAGATCTAATAGATGTTTGCAAGGTGTACACAACTTAAAATTTGCGAAATTACTGTTCAAATTTTAAATTTTGAATATAAATTTTAGAGTATACAATCAAGACGGTTTTGTTAATGGTAGTGAGCCTAAATTTAAATATTTTAGTAGGTGTTAGTTGGGATGGTGATAATGATTTGATACTGTTATTTGATAAACATCTTAAATTAATTTCTAAATCATTACTATTAAGAACAAAATGCTTTCAATTTCTGTCCAGGGAATGATATTAGTATCATACAGAATAAAAAAAATTCTCGTTATATTTGGCTTATACTCAGAGCCCAACATTTCTATCTAATTATTTTGATAGTACAATATATGTACATATGATACACCATGTGATGAAAAGTAAAGAATGTTGAGAATAAATACATAATTTGAACCCTTATGAAATATTTTAAAAGCTCTAGCAGATGATTTTTTATAACGCGATTTGTTGATTATCAATTTAACTGAACAATTCTCTCAACATTAGGGAGAGAAATTAAGAAGCTGATAATAATGTACAAATGCATCATTATGTTATCTAGATCCTAGCAAAAGATAATTTGAACAAAATGTTCAAAAGATAATTTATTTAGATGTATTTACTACTCAAAGAGATCAACAATACCTTTCATAGCAGATTTAAATCGTCCAACTCGAATTGATGTTCTGCAAGGATAATTTATTAATATTATACCTGATATATTTATGGCATGCCTGAAGCGTGAATACATTCAATTTTAAGACCAATTTTTTTTTTTTTTTTTTTTTAGAGAGAGCATATAAGGAAGATGGTCCCATTTAGAAGGTGTATACTTTTGAAAACTATATAAACATAATAAAATGTAGAATCCTAGATGAGGTTTAGATACCTGAAACTTTGAAAATTGAGATATCTCAATAAGTTATATCGTTATGAGAAAGAAATAGAATAAAAAATAAAAAGTTATTAACAATATTTTTATACATAATGTACCGTTTCGTATTATGAATAGCGATAATATCGAAATAAATTTATTGAAGTATATCGATTGAAGAAATAATTGGCCAAATAAAGAGACGTAATCTTAGTAAAATTGAATTTACTAGTGAAATTTGGAATTTCTGGACCTCATCCGAAAATATAAAGGTGTACACTTATAAAAGTAAATGTGAAAAATGAAGTTGTACCATATAATGTATGACTCTTAACATAATTAATTTTGCAAGAACAGTGATGGATACAATCATAAGTTTATATATTGTAATTCCGACGATACATGAAAATTTAAATACAATTATAGTCAACTCATATGACATGACTATTAATGCTATCTTTGAAATATTTAATATGCATGAAGCATATAATTCAAGTAATAGTGTTGTGAGGTAAATAAACACACATTGTACTCTTTTTTTTCTTAATCAAAGTTTTGTCATATTTGATTTTCCTGATAAGATTTTTAATGGGACAACTCTTATAGCATACTCAAAAGAATAATGTGCTATTTTTTTTTCATTAAAATTTTCTCACGTGATTTTTTCTAACAAGATTTTAACGAGACATATTCATTCGAGATCATCCTGGTGTGGTGGTTGCCAATTCCAAGCGTTTTTTGGGTTGTCCGTAAGTGGGGGACGCAGAAGGTGAGTTTGTGCGTGACTGGTATATTCTTGTCAAATATGTTGGAATTCGAATATAAGTTATGGAATGTGATTCATTGCCATTGGTTTAGAGTCTATGATCTAATTTTGATAGATCTCCAACTACTATGTCAGTATTGGATGCCATTTGTCTATTTGGTCCTAACTCGCACTATTGCTCACTCCTTTTTTATGCGGTACATGTTTATGCTACCATGTTGACGTCCCTAGGAGTTAAACCACTGACCTCATTAATAGGAGATTTAAGGCCCATCCCAATACTACGTTATAGGGGTTCAACTTTTGAGAACGCCACTTTGATATCATGAACCTATAGTGGCCTTCATAGCTCTATTACTAGATATGGGAAGTAAAAAAGCCACAAGCATGGCAGATTTACATATGAACTTGTTGCTTTGTATTGATTGTATTCCCTTATTTCGTTCACTCATGATTGTAGACAAAATGTGTTCAATAAAATGTTAAGTTGAATCTAAAAAATAGATGTGACTTACTGCAAAAGAGAAAAAAATGAACATTTTTTGAATACATATATGTGTGTCTTGAACTTGATCTCTTATTGGCAGTTCTCAATACATCTTTTACATCTCAAAGCTTACACTTTGTTGTCTTCCCCTTTGTGAAGAATAATGAAGATGTAATGTGCTCAGAAGTTGTCACAAATATAACGAGTGAACAAATCTCAAACTCTAGGGATGGTAATAGGCAAGAAAGGGAGGGGTGGCCTTTTATGGGGTAAGGTAGGGATTAAATTATCTCAATTTTATGCCCCATTTATTAAAAAAATAATTCTACATACTTATTTTTGACTACATATTTAAACAAAATATTTTGCATGTAAATCCAAATTTATGCTTACTTTTTAACCACATATTATTTAAAAAATTACTATTTAAAACTCAATTTACACTAATAATGATTGTCAAATGGGGCTAAATTAAAGAATAATGTTATTCATAGTGAAAACTATTGGTAGTCGCCTTACGCGACATATATATGGTAATTTATTTTTTGATACATTAATGTGCTAGTTTTTTATTTGCCTTATGCATTAAAGAATAAATTGTCATGTGTATATTATGTAGAATGATATTGATAGTTTTCACTATTATTCTATTAATAGCATTATTCTAAATTAAAATAAGATTTGGGATGGGTTGGAGGCTAGACGTTTTGCCATCACTACTCAATTTTGAATGAGCTTAATAAATAAGAGTTGTTTTGATTGCTATAATTAAAATGGGGGAACTAATTGATATAATTTGCAAAGTTTAGGGACCCATTTTAATATTTCCTAAACATTTTTGTGCTAAGACAACACATGCACTGATGTGGGAAAAATGGAAAAAATAAGGGCCGAAGTTGGCCTTTTCATGAAAAGGACAGGGTCCCACCTAACACCTCCATTTTCTCTCTCTCTCTCTCTCTCTCTTGCACTTTTTGTTGCCTTTAATGTTAATTTATTATATGCTTATCTGAACTCGTGAAATTCAACCAAACGTGGCATTTTGTACACACAGAATCTCTTCTGGAAAGTCCCATTTTTCTTCGATTTTCGGGATTTATGCGTGCATGTAATCTGTAGAAACCCTCTGTACTTTTGCTTTCCAGGTATACTATGATACTCTGTATTTTGGCTTCCTTCACTGCAAAATTTTATAGAATCAGTTGTTCTTGCAAATAGGTTTTTTGTTTTTGTAATGATCTCTTGTGGGTTTTAAGAAATTGTGTGAATCTTTGGAGAATTGAGCTCATAGTTTGTTGGTTGTGGCCCCTCTCTTGTGAGGGGGCTGTACTACAAATAGCATTTCCCTTTATTGTTCCGATTTAAACTTTCATTATTGACTTTTTCATTATTTTGATCTGTACAGAAAAATAGAATAATTTATAGTTGGTTGAATTTGGTCGTGTCAAGTTTAGAAGATTAATTACTTTCATAATCTATTTGTTTTGAAGTATTAAATCACTGTATTTGGCTAGAGAAAGTGAAATGCGAGCACATTTAAAATTGTGATGTACATGGTCTTTTTGATGGTGATGATAGCATCCCATTTCATTTTGCTGATTTTCGTTTATACCCGTAAGTGCAGCACGAGACAGTTGCTGGAATATTCTTTGAATCCAATATTTTATACCCTGAAACAAACTCCACGGGATCCTATGTAATTTGCTTTATCAGCTTGAATCAATTATTGGTTGAAAGTTCTTGAATTGAAGGAATAGTCTGATTGAGAAGGAGAATCAGTTGAAATATGGGATATTTATGTGATTTCTGCGGCAAGGATAGGTCCATTGTGTATTGCAAATCTGATGCAGCTAGTTTATGTTTATCATGTGACCGTAATGTCCATTCTGCAAATGCCCTTTCACATCGTCACTCAAGGACACTCGTATGCGAAAGATGTAATTCACAACCTGTCTCTGTCCGATGTATCGAGGAGAGGGTATCTCTTTGTCAGAGTTGTGATTGGATAGCTCATTGTGGTTCACATGCACATAAAAGACAAGAAGTTAATTGTTACTCGGGCTGCCCTTCAGCAGCAGAACTTTCCGTGATATGGTCGTTTCTCCTAAATCTCCCTACATTCAGTGATTCTGCTTGTGAGCAGGAAACGGGGTCCCTGAGCATCACTGGAAGCAGGCTAAAGGATTGCCAAAGTGCCGAAGGAGATAATGACATTCAAGATTCATCTATTGCAGTCGGCGAGAATTGCTTATGTAATGAGGATGTTGATATAGCAACTGTTTCGATGGAATCTACATTGCCTTCGCTTAATCCCAAGGTGAACAATGAAGAACAAGTGACTGGATATTCTAATTCTTTTATGCACAAGGTAGGAAATATTTTGGTCCAAAGAGCTAGCACATGTTTTCTATGCAGTATTGGACACCATAATGAACAAGACCTTTGCTATATTATTAAATTTTGTTCCAAAGAGCTAGCACATGTTTTCTATGTAGTATTGGACACTATAATGAACAAAACCTTCGCTATATTATTAAATAGAGTCTAGTGCTATACAATCCTCCTTGCCAAACATGCACTTAGTGTATTGTTTACTTTGCCAATTTTTATCAGAGCTCTTTGTGATCTAGTCATACCTGTCTTTTAACGATAGATCATGTGAAACTACTCACACATGTAACTGGCCTATAGTAATCCAATTACTCGGCAATAAGAACTTAGAATTAGGATTTGCAAGAAAATACCCCAAATTATTCTATCTTCCTTAACCTTATGCCAAAATGAGGCTTTAGAGAAATGTTGTCACGGAAGGATAACAAGGAAGATAAATATGATCTCAGATTCTCAGGATCCCTTTAGTCTCGTTGAAATTGAAAACTTCAAGCAATATAATTATTTTCCAATATTGAACGAAGTTAATGAGAATATTTTTTGATGTCAAGAAGGATGATGCCAAGAAGAAATGATCCTACAGACATCTTCCCAAAATTTGATTTGTCTCCCATCCTCGCATCCCATTTACCGAACCAAATGGAAGATAAAAACCTTAAGATAAAAAATTCTTCTTAAAAGAGCTTGTCAAGATCATATTAGAATCCCAACCATTTAGATCCATTCCAATTTTACAACCCGTCTCCATAAAGAGAATTGTTCAAAAGAAATCTCCAAATTTATTTTCATGCCAAATTACTGATTTTTTGCTTTCCCAATGCCTCCTATACTCCTGGAAACTAAAAATCTTTATCTATCAAATACTCTTTTTGACCTTCTGCTCCACCTTCCTCCAAGGGACCATTGTTATTTTTCTCTATTAAGCAGTCACCTCATCCAACATCGAGAATCAACATTTAATAAATTGGGATACTAGGCAAAACAACTTGAATGTGACTTACTCTATCCACTGCTGCAATCTTAATGTATGCTATTTGGATTTTGTTCAAAGCATGTAGAATAATGATACTACATCCCATCGATTGGTCATTTCTGGCTTTCATTTTAAAATGCTAAAGAATTGGGACATAAATGTTATAAGTAGGAGCATGACTTACTGATAGGAATGCTAGTATAATTCTGTTCAAAGAATCAATTATTTATCTTCTACTCTTTTTCATGAGAAGCACTAAGAGTCTCATCTCGCTAATATGCAGGCTTTCTTCTGTGGAACAAAGGGATCTGCTTTATGTGATGATGATGGTTTTTATGATGATTTCAATATGGACGAAGGAGACTTAAATATTGAGAACTATGAAGAATATTTTGGTGCAGATATTAATAACACAGGAAAGCTTTTTGATAATGATGGGATTGATGCACTATTTGCGGCAAAAGATCTGTCTTGTTCCAACTGTCACAGTGCTTCTGCTGCTGAGGTAATTCCTTCAAATGGGAGTGCTTTATCGTATCTCTCTGCTACTGTGATTTCGCATGTAGTTCATTCACAAACAAGAATGAGATTTTTAGTTGTGGTAGATATGTGTTTTCACCATTCTAGTTATATATTAGGACATGCGTGAGACGTGTATGAGATATCTGAATAACAATGTGCTAATATTGAGATATTAAAATTAGTTCCAGCCAATATTAGCATCATCAAAAACATTGTCAACACCACCACCACCACCATCCTCCTTCCATTCCATTTTGTTCTTCTCGGTTACTGCTTTTGTGTGTTCCAAATTTCTTCTCTAATATTCAAATTTGTAAATTCTTATTATTTCCCTGATTAAATTTAAGTGGCTGAAAGTTTTGATGCATGGCTTTAATAAATGTTACCATAACTATCTCCATGAAGAGGGATAATTCTAGAAAATTGAATTGAAAACCTAAGAGACAATAGTTTGATTGTGTTTTGATAGAGCAAACTCAAAAGAGATACTGTTACAGGATAAGAAAATTGACGTTTTTAGATCTATTAGAATTTAGAATCAAAGAATGAATATAGTTGGAGATTGTTATTACTCATATGTGAAAGTTCCAATAATTTAATATATAAAAACATGAGAATGTGATGTTTCCGGGATGGAGATCAAAGAGACATTATAAACCTTCTGTATTTGTTGTTATGGAAATGGACTTTATCTCATTTTCATAGTGCACCCATACCCTGCTTAATGTATACTTTATTTCATTTTCATAGTACACCCTGCATAATGTAATGCACTCCTAGGTCTGACTTGGGATCAATTTTAAATTCAAGAGAGTATGAATTTTGTAATTTTTTACTATTTAACTCATTTATCATAGGACACGACCGCTACCAACTCCCTGGCAGTCCAAGTCCTAGCTCCCTATGTAACTGTTGGAAATACAGCTCAAGTTACAATACCACTTCGACAAAAACTAAACTTTCTAATTCTTGCCAATGCACTCCTTGATATCATCCCTGGAGACCCCACACCCATGTGACTCTGCACAAGATTCCAAAAGGTTGAGTACTGGGACATTACGTTTTAAAATATTGGTGCCCAAGCCTTTGATGCCATATTCCTGCAGGTACTATGCCATTTGACTGCAGTGAGTGCTTAATGAATCCCTTCTTCAAGCGTATAAAGCGGTACACGTCTACACCCTCTTGCTGGAGTATTCTGGGTTTGATCCTGAGTGACAAAACAAGTTGAATTGACCTAAAAAATGCAATCGGCAGCACAAAATTGACTTAAATAAAAAATTTCTTCATATTTGGACCACATCTTTTGATGTCAATGTGCCATGAAGTGTTATTATTTGTGCATCCTGTGTGATCTTAGGAGTTTGTATCAATTTCCAACATAAACAACCTAATTTCTTTTGTAAGCTTTAGGTGGGATTAACTTTGGATCATTGGCCGTATGTCTGGTGGCTCCTGAATCTGCATAGAATTGTTGAGCATTGATTTCATTTGGATTCATCGAGTCTAAAGGCATGTGGTTGCTATCCCTTTTTTCCATGTTTGACTATTTTTTCTGCCTCTGAGGTTTAATTTGTAGTATATTATTAAAGAGTCCAGACAGAAAAACTACATCCTCTGGAATTCTGCCACCTCCTTGTTCATTTTCACCTATTTCTTTCTGTCCCAAGATGTTCTGAGCATGTCAAGAGCTGATGTTTGCTTTGTTTCCTCCTTATCTGTGGAAAGCGTTTGCTCATGACTTTGCTGGGTTAAGGAAGAACCTACTGAATGTTGGGTATGGCAGCATTGTCAGCATGGTTTTTCTAAATTTAAGATACGTCCAAAGGCTGCATGCCAATTGATTTTTTTTTTTTTTAAATTTTAAATTTAAAATTTTTTTTTATCGATATGGTGGACTTGATGATGGCAGCAAGGTTGTCACATAACGGTCTAAAGCTCCTGAAGGAGTTGGAGATTCTTTCCCCAATGACAATAACTGATCTCTCACGACTGATTGTCTCAATCCAGAGCCTTCCAAACCTTCAGAACTTTATTTGCACCAATCAACGTGCTAAGCATTTCTTCAGTCAAACTACCAAGGAGCCATGACATGAGAGGCTATCGATGTTCACCTAGTTCTCATATTGAGAATTATCAACCTTCCCCCTCAGAAGCAAAACCCATTTTGCCGTCTTCTATGGGCTTTTCCCTGAGATAAGATGCAGATTTTCCAGGCTTATCTTTGGAAAAGCATGTGATCTTGTTGGAGAAGAGAGATATTTGGTGATTTGAAGAATATTTGATAATATTGAAGAAAATATTATGGCATGATTTGGAGAATATTGGTTGATGATAATTGGAATGTTTCCATAATTTGTTAATAGTCTTTCCGTGATTGTCTTATCTATAATAAGGCAACCTTGTTGTAATATGACTATATATGTGTCATTGTAACACTTCGGACGTAAGCGAATATAGTCCTCTCTTCTCTCGTGGATGTAGGTTTGTTACACTAGCGCCGAACCACGTAATTCTTTGTATTCTTTCTTATATATTTTATTGAATTTTTCATGGTATCAGAGCGGATGTATTGATCCGGCCAACAGTTCGAAGAAAAGAAAGGGAAAGCAGAAACAAGTTTCTCTCTTTTGCACAATTCAGATTTTTTTCAACTTTGTGCGACCTCCACGAAAACGGCTGTATCTTTCAAACCGTAACTCGGAATTACACAAGGTTGGTGCCGTTGGATTCATATCGTCCGTATCTAGATGAATGTCTTTCGGGCTATTTTCGGCAACGTTTGATGGGTCAAAATCACCCTCAAAGTCAGCTGTTCGTGTTTTTTTTCAGTTTTTTGCAGTTGAAAGTTTCTTTTCAGTTTGTCTTTGAGTTTACAATGATTGAGAAAGCCATTAATCCATTAATGATGTTAACCCTGGATGGAAGTTATCTATCGTTCTCTTGAATGGTATAAATTACCTACCATGGTCAAGAGCCGTGATGTTATCTCTTGGTGGAAAGAAAAAAGTTGAGTTTTATCAATGACACTTCTACTTGTCCAGATTTTGCAGATCCAAAGTACGAAAGTGGATTTCGAATAATCAACTCGTTAGGTCTTGGCTTCTAAATTCAATTGAAGCACATATTGCTGAAATCTTTGCCTTTTCAGATTCGGCGGAAGAATTGTGAAATTCGGTTAAAGAGCTTTACGGAAATCAAAACAACGATGCTAGAATCTTTGAGTTGAAACGGGAAATTGCTGCTGTTGAGCAAGGGGATAAGACATTCATTGAGTATCTTGGTTATCTTAAGAAGAAGTAGGGCGAATTGAGCATGTATTACCCACATACAACAGATGTAAAAATCTTGTTGAAAAGGGTTGAAGAAGATAAGATATTTTCTTTGTTTAGTAGTTTGAAGCCGGAGTATGAAATCTTAAGAGTCATATTGTTATGAGTTCTACCATGCCAACCTTTTCTAATGTGTGTGCAACTGTGCAGCGAGAACTCGAAAAAAGGCTATGAATTTTGAACCGAAGCATATATCTAAGTAGACTGCTCTTATTGTAAAAAGAGATAGGAAACGAAAAAGCTTTCAAAACAAGAGAAGACGGGAAGCTCCAAAATGTGATCACTGTCACATGCTAGGACACTCTAAGGACCGTTGTTGGGAACTTCACCCTCATCTTAAGCCATCCACTATGAAAGGAGGAAGCATGGAAGTTGCTGCTATTGCTGACACTACCATCTCACTGAATCAATTGACTCAAATGCTCCAACAACTTGGTCATCCTGGCCATCCTAATCCGAAAGAATCTATTCCTTCTACCAGTACTCATGTCTCTGGTAAGCTCGAAGTTTACTTCTCTTCATGTACATCTAAACATTTGAATACTTGGATTATTGACTCGGGTGCCACTGATCATATGGCAAATGATGCAGCATCTTTAAGTGATTTCTCAAAAATTCATCAAAACATGCTATTTCAGTTGCTAATGGTACCTCAGTTCCTATTTGTGGAATCTTTTTCCTGGTCTTCCTAGTACAGATGCACTTATTATTCCTTCGTTTCCAACTCAACTTCTTTCTGTCGGAAAAATAACTAACTCCTTCAATTGCAATGTTATATTTTCTCCTAATGACGTGTTTCAGGATCGAACTTCGGGGAAGAAGATTGGTGAATGTGTCTATTCACATGGACTTTATCTCTTCAAACCATTCGGCATCACTTCTCTTAATAGTACTATGCTAGAAAATCATATCGTACATCAAAGATTTGGGCATCCTTCTAGTTGTGTATTATCTTTTTTATTTCTATCTATGTCTTCTGGGACACACGTTTGTGATGTTCGTCAATTTTCCTAACAAGTTCGTCTACCATTTAATAATTCTTCATCTATGTCTGCTAAATCTTTTGAGTTAATCCATTTTGATTTATGGGGCTCATGTCGAATTGATTTATATGATGGTTTAAAATATTGTGTGTTGTTTATTGATGATTATTCTCGTGCTACTTCGATCTATTTATTGAAATCTAAGAATGAAATTTACTTTGTTTTCAAGGATTTTCATAGCATGGTGGCCACTCAATTTGTTAGCAAAATAAAGATTTTTCGTTCGGATAATGGGACTGAATTTGCAAAGGGTTCCCTTCCTGCCTTTCTTTGCAATAAAGCATTATACATTAGACTATCTGTGTTGGTATGCCACGAAAAATCGACATATTTTTGGAGACTACGAGAGCTCTCATGCTTCAAATGAATATTCCGAAGAAATTTTGGTCACATGGAGTTTTAACAGCCGTGTTTGATAAATAGGCTTCAAAGTCGTGTAATCCATTTTCAGTCACCATTGGAAGTCTTAAAAGGGAGAAAGCCTGATGTGTCTCACCTTTGAGTATTTGGCTGTGTTTATTATGTGCACCAGAGCTTGCATTATGATAAATTTGATCCTCGTTCCATCCGGTACGTCTTCTTAGGATATTTTTCGACCAAAAAAGGATATACATGCTATGACCCTTAGTCCTAGAAGCTATTTATATCACGAGATGTGAGATTTGCTGAGAATGAACCATATTTTTCGGCACAGAGTTCGAACAAGATTTTATCTCAGGGGGAGAATTTGAACGATTTGTTTCCGCTTCCCACTATATGGACATCTTCTTCCGATATTGTAAGTATTGGCGAAATTGAAACCACAATACAGACCGGAGAAATCGGACAAGATGAAGACAATGGGGACAACGGAAGTCCTTTATCGCCAATTGTTCATGATGTTCCAGAATATGTCAGTGCTGTACCGTATACTTCCGAAAAGATTCTCAGAAGGTCAAATCGAACATCCAAGGCTCTAGAAAATTAAAGGACTTTGTTACATATGAAGCTGTCGGTCATCCTATACAGTCTCATTTATCATACTCCAATATATCCTTGTCTCATTCAGCCTTTTAACTTTGTTGTCTTCAACTCAAGAGCCGAATAATTTTAGAGAAGCAAATTTCAGTCCTATTTGGAGACGAACAATGTAGGAAGAGTTACAAGCCCTTGATGACAATAAAACATGGTCCATTGTAAAACTTCCTCAAGGGAATAAGATAGTTGGGTTTATAAAATTAAGTTTCGAAGTGATGGATCTGTTGAACGACATAAAGCACGCCTTGTTGCAAAAGGCTTCATCCAAACTTTTGGAGTTGATTACAATGAGATATTTGCTCATATAGCCAAAATGAACACGTTTCGTGTTCTTTTATCTCTAGTCGTCAATTAAGATTGGAAATTGTTTCAGATGGATGTGAAAAATGCTTTTTTACATGGTGATCTTGATGAAGAAGTTCACATGAGTGTTGGAGAAGAGAAATATTTGGTGATTTAAAGAATATTTGCCAATATTGAAGAAAATATTATGGAGTGATTTGGAGAATATTGGTTGATGATAATTGGAATGTTTCCATAATTTGTTATATTCTTTCCGTGATTGTCTCATCCATAATAAGGCAACCTTGTTGTAATATGACTATATATGTGTCATTGTAACACTTCGGACATAAGCGAATATAGTTTTTTCTTTCTTATATGTTTTATTGAATTCTTCAAATCTCCAAAGGAGAAAATTAGTTGAATTTAGATTGGTTGAAATCAAACTTGTGCAATGGCGGAAGGAGCGAATGGCGAGCTTTGGGTCGTTGTGGGTGGCACATGGACAACTTCAAATGAGTAGACTCTTATACCATTGAACACTAAAAACATGTTTGAGCAAGCAAAAACCTGCTTTGATAAAAAATTGTAGTGGCATCAAATCATGTACTGTATTGTACTGCTTGCTTAGCATCATCACAAGTGCATCCTGTCAACTCAAGCCTAATTTCTTATTAGTTCCTTGAAGTCTTAGGATAGTTCTTCCTGTTAAATGTTTAAATATTTAACTGTTGTCTTTCAGTTGTGTAACTTCTAGGATCTGGGTTGCCCCCTGCATTTGTCTCTTATTTTTTATATGAGTGAACAGTTTATCAAGACTGAGTATTTTTTGTTCAATTGTCAAGATATTATGCCCACGACCATTTCTCGACATTGATATGGAATGGTAAGATTAGTAATCATGGTAGAATGTGTTAAAATGTCTGTTCAACGTTTAAGTGTGTGTGTGCGAGTATAATGTGTGACTGGATTAAGTAAACGCTAGACAGAAAGGAACGTATAATGTTAACAGGAAAGTGTGACCGTAGTAGGGTTGTCTTTTTTTTGCCGATTCTGTTCCTTAATGTCCATGTTCAAATATCAACTAATAAGAACGCGAGGTTGAGAAATTAGAATAACTTTTGTGGATAGCCCAGAGTCAACTGGAGCGTTAAATGAACGTTGGAAAATGGAGTTTCATATACCCTAGCTGACTGAGGACTGGCAATCTGACACCACTACCAAATGCCATGCAGGCGTTCAAAGCAGTATGTAGACCAATAGTCATATCAGTTACGACTATATTTCGGTTTTATGAATTACTCTATTTGAGAAACTTTTTTAAGTCTTAACAAGTCTTGGTGATATGGAGATATATATCTTATGGATGCTTAATTGGAATGAAAGTTATCTGTTTTATTTGAGTGAGATTTCTGCAGCATTCAGTTCTAGCTGTGTCGAATATCTTAATATTATTTCTTATTTGGCTTAAGGATACATCTTCCAGAAAGACCATGAGTGGTACATACAATAAATCTTCTCATCCTTCATATTTTTGGCTTGGCATGGTAGGTGGCACACGATTAATATTAATTCATTATAATGAACAAGTTCTTTGCTTATACCCTGTGAGTTTATTATAATTCTATGATCTTTCGAAACATGATTGGGCATAGTTTATGAACATTTTGGCAGTCATATTGAATGGATAATGAATTTAGTTTCTTAATATCTCCTCAGGGGGCGTCCGTTGGAGGGGTGAATGTGGAGCAACCAGCATGCAGCACTGCAGCATCTGTGGATTCCGTAAAAAGTTGTAAGATGGAACCAAGCTTTCATTTTGTGAGTCAAACACACTCAGACTTTTCAATTCCAGGCAGTAACGTGGAGCATAATACTCAAGATTATCAAGATTGTAGAGCAACTTCTTCAGTGCTTCTCATGGGAGAGCCACCATGGCATCCTCCAGCTCCTGAATGTTCGACGCCTTCTTCTAGCCGGAGTGATGCTGTAATGCGGTACAAAGAGAAGAAGGCGGCAAGAAAGTAGGTTTCTATTATTCTTCTCCTCTTGGTTTTAGCTTGTTAAGTTGAACTGTGTTTAATTTCTACGTCGAATTAGCAACATTCAAATCTTCCAAGATTGGTGGTAGGGTATAAAAACACTGTTAGTCACCAAACTTAAAGCGCGTTTCGTTTCAATTCTGGCACTGAATTTTCATTGTTAAATCACGCACAGTTCTTTTCCCTCCTAAACTCTATTTGTTGATGTATCAGATTCGAGAAGAGAGTTAGATATGCATCGCGTAAGGCAAGAGCAGATACAAGAAGACGTGTGAAGGGACGTTTCATCAAGGCTGGTGATGCTTATGATTATGATCCATTGAGCCAAAATCGAAGCTACTAAATAAATTCAAACTCTTTAATCATATGGTTGTATCTGGGGGATGAATCATCTTTGGCATTTTCTTGGTCGAAATATCTAAATCGGCTGTTTGCTATTCTAGAATTCTTGTTTCGGCACTTCATGCAGTATCTGCCCCCAATACATTTGTTTAGCAGTAGGCCCTCTTGGGAGAGGGAAAGTCGACACCCCACCTTGGATTGCAACTGCTGCTCGCGTTCTCTGTGCTAAACTTTTCTAGGTTTCTTCGCGATTTAATGTAAGTCTTAGTAGCCACATGGACATGGTAATGATATCGCAAAGGTTTTTGTATTAAGTTATGCTGAAGATTTAAGTGCCATCATTTCAATGTCAATAATATTCAGGTAGTCCTTGTACCAAAGTTGTTAGTGGTCAGAAAACTTGATAATGTATTGTACATGGCATAATTATTTAATAAGTTGGTAGGTATCAATCAGCACAAAATTTCAATTGTAAATTAGTTCATAATGAGAGTTATTCAAAATATATTACAATTACCCTGAACTTTTTACAAGTTCTTAAGGGAATATTTGCAACATTCATCCCCAACCTGACTGCTGTAATATTCTAGTCCCCATTTTTTTGTTTTGTTTTTTCCTTCCTGAGAATCCACGATAGAGCTGCTTTTGCAATACCCCTATGAATATCTAATGTCAATCAAAGTAATTGTTTAGTTTAGAGCAATAATATTTTACTTGAGCAACGGTGTAGAATATATCATCACTTGTGATGGTCGAGTTCTGTTACCAATCCCAGACAGATTCCGGCATCAGAAAATTATACTTGTAAACCGGAACTCCTTTCTAAGATTTGCTATAAAAAAAGGAACACAAAGTTCCAAAAGTTTCAAGATTTAGCTGATTAAATGGAAGACAAACATGATGGTGCAATACATTGAAGAAATCCAACCTAAAATGCTTCCGGTAACACACCCTGCGGCCAGCTAACCTGATCAATCTTTAGATGGAAAAGATTGCACGTTCAACTTTTTCTTTCGTTTTGTACCCTACAGAAAATTTCTCGGTTTCTCTCCCCTCCTGCTCGCGAGAAAAACAGATCATGGGGGCTCTAAATTATCTTGAACCAATTTGCTAGATTATTCATCATTTTGATGACGATCCTTGTTGATCTCGGTTTTTGCACCTCTGACGTGGCCAATAGGTCCTAGCTATATCCACATTTATGTAAGCCTCCTTTGTACACACTTAGACAAATCGTTAGTCGCCGATGACCTTTCCGATAGTGGAAGAGGCGGTCGCAAACACTCCAACAATCAAGTCAGTTGACAAAATGAATGTATTGAGTGTGGGACATGAGCTACAAAAAGTGTATGTATGCCGGGAATATATTAACGAGAAAGAACAAGTTTACATTAGTAATTGTAGAGTTGCATTACCCTTAAAATGATACAAAGTGGAAGGAGTATGATACTGGCCGTTGGATTTAAAGACACGTGGTCTCACTGGGTGTCAATCCATCATTCATATGTTGACGGATATTTAATGCTTTCTGAAAAGTAAACTAATGATGGAGCATCACCTCGATTATCGTGCGTGTGGTTTCGCTTCAGCCAGGTAATAGGATGATGGGTGTGTGGGCCTGTTTTTCTTGCTAGCTGGCTGCCAAGTGGAGATGACCTGAAAACTCTCCAGAAGAGGCATAACAAACCTGAATCTGATGGCCTCCCAAAGTGATCTGCTGCCATCGTGTCCTAAAAACAGAGGAAGAGCATTCACACAAGGAAAACCAACTTATGTACATTCAAGTGAACTTTTTAAGCTTACCCAAACATGCACTAAAACCACAAGAAACAGGAAGGGTGTCTCCTAATGCAACTGAGAAGGAATAGGTTGGAAGACATTACCTGCATTTTATCCTAATCTTTCGGCTTGGAAATTGTTAACATTAACATGTAATTATCATGCAGAGGAGCCAGTGCAGGTCCTTCACCATCCACTGAGCTACTACATCCGCCTGCCTGCATGTCATGAACCATTGGAATTTGACAGTGAAAATTGACTCCTCGAACAGTACTACAAGAATCGGTACTGAACATCCCTCCTGTAATTGTTACAGACTCCCATAGCAATAACATATTTTGGTTCGAACAATTGGTCACATAATCTCACAAAAGAGAGTCATTTTCATTGTTACTGTTCCAACTGTTAAAAATTAAATCTGCAACTCACTCTTGGTACTAGTCCATAATGATCGAAGTCGTCCCTATTAGTGAAGAAAATTCAATTTTATAAGTTCCATGGTTCAGCCCAAAAGAATGGCCAAATGAGAGATGAGAGGGAAAGAGCCTTATCAACAGTCATAGCTGATCTGATTGAGAAGATGCCATGCCCAACTCTGAGAAAAAGGCTTCTTTATAATGGCATAGTTCGAAGACTTGATAAGGATCTAACTGTGCAAATAGACATGATCATAATCATAAATCAGTAAGGAATGAAATGACAGTATATACGAGTTCAAGTAAATACCAATATGTAATTCATTTCAGAGACATACAGAGGGAATAGATTTTAAAATTGTACAGTTTTTAGGGGTCAAAATAAACTAGCAAACTATTCTAGAAGACACGAACTACTTGTACAGAGAGAGACCTTGAAAAGATTACCTTTTGAAAGATGTTTCACGATTTTTAGGGAATTTCTAGGAACCATGTCACGGACTCTTAATGCTTCTGTAATCTTACTAATATTGACATAAGGTTTGTAATTTGCGCCGCTCTATGTTAAGGGATATATCTTACATCGAATAAAGATGTTGACACAGACTAATTAATAAAGATATTGGGCTACTCCTCTTAATAAGGTTGACCTTTTAAGATGGAACTCCAAATCTTAACATGGTATCAGAGCCCATTATGCTCCAACGAGCTATTCAATCCCGTTAAGACTCCAAAAGTGAGCACGTGGATTTCAAGATTGGTCTGCTCAAACGAGCCACCATCTTGTGGGGACGTGTTAGGAATATATCTCATATCGAATAAAGATGTTGACACAGACCAATTAAAAAAGATCTTGAGCTGCTACTCTTAAAAATGTTGATATTTTAAGATGGAACTCCAAATCTTAACATTTTATAACTATAGCGCAGCGTGGCAAAAGGTCCCTTTCAGATCATGCTATTTTTGTATTTATAGAGCATGTTTGGAAAGTGTTTATAAACATTTTAAATTAGCAACACTTTTAATCAAACCACTTTTCCTTACATTTGTAGGACTCACAAGTACTTCCCACCTTTTCATCACTTATTTCTATCTGTTTATAAACGGATCCCAAACATACTCATAATTTCCCCATACAAGCCATGTCCAATAAAATGACATGAAACGAAATTCTGAAACTAAATATTGGATCCGGATAACCAGAGGAGAATCGTAAGATGTAAAAATACTGATTTAGTTTCAAACTGTGTATTGGATCTCTTGATACCTTTTTCATTTTTTGATTCTAAGCATTTTCAGCCTTGTTTTTACCTGCACAGATAAGCAAACATAAGTTCAAACAGAGTGTTATGGCTTGAAAAAGGATGAAGGTAGACTCAGGATAAGAAATAAAGTGTGTAGTCCAAACTAGACATAAGAACTTACAGCATTAAATAACTTGACCACTGAAATACATGGTTGTGATTAGAAAAATCCCAATCAGTCTTGAAATCACAATATGAAACTCCATTCAGAACACAAATTTAACCAACAAAACAACTTCATGTACGTACTTTAGTGGCAACTCCTATTAAAAACTTATCATGGTAGGCTTCACACGATCCTTCTCTTCAACCTTTTACTTAAGAATGAACCGTATAATGTTGAAGTGTGACCCAAATTCCGTTGGTATTGGTGGTTTTGTGGAAGAGGGCTTGAAGACGTTGATGGACCAAGGAGAAAAAGTCGTTGCATTTACGCTCGTTGTGCACCCATCTCCCGCTCAAGCACTCAAAACAAGGAGCTCGCCGCTTGTTGCGCTCAAGCGCCAGAGGTGTTGCTTGCTACCCGCAAGGGCTTCGTTCCAGCACCGGTGTTATTTGGTCCAGACTTGTTTTGCAATTTTGACAAATTCTAAGATAACCATTCCATCGAAAATACTATGATTATGGCTGTATATATATTCCACAACTTGTTGGCTCTTCATACAATTAGAAGGCATTAGATTTTGATTGAGAGCATCAAATCTTGTAACAACAATCCATTTTTTGATCTAATGGATTTTCCTCCTCTCCGTGGATTTTATTCATGTTTTCACGTAAAATCTCGTGTTTTAGTGTTTGGATTTATTTTCATATTGTCATATTATCTCACTATTCTCTAACAAACTGGTATTAGAGTGAAGTTGATCTTCTGCTATTACAATAATGGAATATGATAAACCACTTTTAGATCACAATACGAGGTTTTCGTTATGACATGTGAAGATGTGAGCCATGATCACATAGATGGATTTGGATAATATCGTGTTAGGGTTTATAAAATGCTTTCTACTTGGACGTAGGAGTAAAGGAGTAAAAATAGCATAGGAATCGATAAGCCTTGTCACAAATACATCTCCATCTTTTAAATCAAATTCTCCAAGATGTTCCTTAAGGAGAAAAGTGTCGCTGCATTGTGGTTGAAATTGGAGTAGCTTTGCATGACAAAGTTTAACCACTGCGTTATATTTCAAGCAGCGCTTGTATTCTTATCGCATGTCTGAAGGTACGTCTATTGAGGATCACTTGACCGTTTTAAAGAAATTGTAGTTGATTTTGAGACTATGGAGGTTAAATATGATGAGGAGGGTCTTGGATTGATTTTGTTGTGTTAACTGTCATCTTCATATATGAATTTTAGAAACACTATTATCTATAATCATGATACTCTCACAATTGATGAGGTCTATGATGCTCTACTGTCAAAGAAGAAGATGAAGCATCTTGTGATTGGATCAGAGGGTCACGAAGAGGACCAGGTTTGTTCATGGCAGGACTTAAGATAGGAATTTTTGTGGTAATATGATGAGTAGGTCGAAGTCTAAACATAGAGAAATAGTATATACTTTTTCTAAAAGGAAGGGACACATTAGAGCTGACTGCTACAAATTGCAGAACAAGAATATAATAACTGCTACTAAAAAGAAGGGAAATCAACTTGAAGATACATGAGAAGCCAATGCTGTAGAAGATGACCAAAGTTAAGGAGAGCTTATGGCGACTTCTGAAAGTGATTCCAAACCTTGTGAGGAATGGATTCTTGATTCAGCTTGTATATTCCATGTGTCCTAATCAGGATTGGTTTACAACATATGAAGTGGTTTTGAGATGTGCTGTGATTATGGGAAGCAGTACGCCTTGTAAAATAGCTAGAATTGGATCAGTCAGGATTAAGATGTTTGACGGGGCTATCAGGACAATTAGTGATGTTAGGTATGTTCCAGACCTGAAGAGGAATCTCATATCTTTGAGTACCCTTGATTCAAAGAGGTACATGTACATTGGTGAAGTTGGAGTTCTAAAGGTCAGTAGAGGTGCTTTTGTTGTAATGAAAGGATAGAGAAGCTCAGTTTGGTTATATGTATTGAAGCATTTTATTGTTATAGGGAATGCATGTGTCACCACTTCTTCTTTGTCAGATGAAGAAGTTGCTAAATTTTGGCATATGCGGCTTGGGCATATAAGTAAAATAGGATGGTTCAATTGAGCAGAAGAGACCTTCTTGATGGGTAGAGTACATGTAAGTTGAAGTTCTGTGAGCATTGTGTGTTTGAAAAATAGAAGAGGGTCAGATTTATTAAAGAGAGTCACAATACGAAGAGAACACTTTTGATTATATCCATTTTGATCTCTAGGGATCGGCGATGGTTTTTATTAAAGAAGATTCATATTATTTGTTGAAAATAATTGATGATTTCTCTAGAAAAGTTTTGAATTTTCTTCTTGAAATAGAAAAGTGATGTGTTTGCTACCTTCAAAGAGCGAAAGACAATGATTGAGAAGCAGATTGGAAAACAGGTAAAACGTCTTCGCACAAATAATGGATTTAAGTTTTCTTTGAATGAATTCAATAGTTTCTGTAAGGTAGAAGGGATTTTGAGACACTTGATAGTGTGTGGTACTCCGCAATAGAACGTTGTGGCAGAACGGACGAATATGACTTTGATGGGAAAGGTTTGGTGTATGCTTTCAAATGCTGGGTTACCTAAGACATTTTGGGCTGAAACTGCTTTTACAGCTTGTTTCGTTATTAATCGTCTACCCTCAATTGCTATTGAGAAAATGACTCCAGAAGAGGTATGGTCTGATACTTCCCATAGTTACTCAATTTGAAAATATTTAGGTGCCCTATATATACTCATGTAGATAATGGGAAATTGGACACAATGTCTAGAAAGTGCATCTTTCTTGATTATAAATTCGGTATTAAAGAATATAAACTTTGGTGTCCAAAAATAAATAAGGTGGTGATTAGTAGAGATATTATGTTTGATGAACATGAAGTAGTTCAAATTACCTCTAAAAGATTTTGTTAATACTACTCAGTAGAAACAAAATACTTAAGTAGAGTTTGAGATTGATTTAGGATCTAAACTAGAGTCTTCAACTTAATCTAGTTTAGAAGTGAGTTTGGAAACATGGGTTTATTAAGAACGAGATGTATCTGAGATACACACGATAGTACAAAAAGGTACTTAAGTAAGATATTTGATGGATATTGGATCACAAGATGTGAAATTGGATATTTTTTTCTTAATATGGAAGAAATGTTTGGAAAATTTTAGCGAAATTAATATTATGAGTATTGGTGAATCACATGAGTTGTTTAAAGCTTCTGATTTAAGAGGGGAATAATATATTGCAGTTCAGATTACACCAAATAGACGTAGAGACTATATTTTCATTGTCAATTGAGAATTGATAAAGAGATCCACATGAATTGACTTCTAGATTTCATGTTAAAGGCCTTTTACAATTGTGGTTGCTTTATAGTTACATTTATAGCATAATACAGTCATCTTGACAGTGAATAAGGTTTAAATTTCATTTAAAATTTCATCATGTAGATGAATATTAATGTATTTATGTAAACGTCTAATGGTAGGTTATGATTCAAATTTGATTTCGATGACATTGTATTGGCTAAGCATGAGAATGTATTATTGAGACCATTTTAATATGGATGTCTTTAATATTTGAGACACAAGATATATATGTTTAACAAATTATATATTTAGTGTTAAAAGATTATTCCAGTATTCTTTCTCTATCATAAGAGTTGTTTACTATAAAGATTCTAGAATATTTATATATGTAGAATTGCTACCCCGTTGACACTCTTATAATGAAATATGTCCATATGACTCTTTATATATGTCCAAGGATTACATAAGTGCACAAAAAAATAAAAATAAAATCCAAATAATCATATCTAGTACGGTTAGGAGTTAGAAGCATGCTAGAATGTATCTAGTCAGTAGGTATCTTGTTGACACTCCCTAATATTTGTCATATTGTATATCTAGTCAGTAGGTATGAATGTTATCCTTAGAAAAGGGTAATGTGATACCTGAAGGGCGTTATTGTCAGTTATTCTATTTGTTGTCAATGGAATAACTTGGAATTAGAAGGATGAGAGTTAGTTGAGCACAAATAGTTATTAGATTTGTGCACTCTTGTTATATAGAGTAGCATGGAGCATATCTTGTAGCGTATATCTTGGCAGCTCAAGAAATTGTTTTGTATAGATGTATTGAGCATCTAATGATACTGATTGAGAATATGAGATCTATGATTGTTATACAACTTATGTATATGTTGATGATTTCAAATATCATGATGGAATCAAAGATGCATATGAGTATCTGTGATAAACATTAGTAAAGAAAGTGTCTTTGCGATATATCTATGCACATGATGATATGTAATCATCATACTCTGAAAATGTTTAGAGATATAGTTGTTGATAATATTGAATCTCTAGAATTGCGTAAAATATGATACTTCGTGTATCCGAAAACTCTTGATTAAGTTTTTGAATGTCTATAGATGAACAATTTTGAGTTTATGTGTAATTTATTGTTGAAATTATGAGTTAATGATCTGCATGGACATATAAAGTATGTCGAGCAGGTTAAAATTGGTTCATTCACATGAGTAACCGTTTTAGATAATTTCGGGATGTCCTGAGATGAGACGAAGTGATCATGTTTGTACATATAATTTGCAAGAAAATTGCCAAATTTAATTATGGTATATGCAAAAAAAAAGTAACAAAATTAATATATTTAAGAAAAAAACCTGACTAGAATCCGAATGGAGACAAAAAGATTGGGTTTTGCAACTGCAAAATTATATCAATGAAACTCTAAATGGAACTACACTACAGGGTAAAGTTTGAAAAATGAATTAGGTTATGGCAATGAGGAAGAATTGAATGTAAAAATTTTCACAATGGCCTAGTAAAAAAATGATTAAATAATTTAGATCCGATCGAGTCGATTTTATGATCATAAGTTCATTCCATACCAAACCACACTAGAATAGGGTTATATACCTCCTAGTTTGCATGGTGTCTACATATTGTACAAGTTATAAACTGATCCAGCATTGTTCTCAATGTTCTTCCTGCCATAAATAACAGTCGTGCCTTCGATTCAACCAACCTAACTTTTTAAGTCTAACTTACAAAACACAATCACCCAACATAAACCATAGCATATTACGCTAATTTCATGGATTATCTGACACGACCCATCCCAAGTCACCATAATGGACTTGACACGTGTCGTGCGCCGATAGTAGATACCAGCTAAGTGTCGAACCCACCACCAAGGCAACTTTGACCTGTTCTAACTGTGACTCACTTTTATGAAAATTTTGACAGAGTTTCCCTTACAATATGGACTAAACCACCTGAAACGATAATCAATATCCTCAAACCAGCACGTATAATTTAAAACAGGGTACACCAACCCCTCAAAATTCAAAACTATTTAAAATATAATACTGAGAAGTCGACCTTTACAAATATTTTACCAACAAAAGCCTCAAAATACTCAATATGCAGTGAGTCCATGATATGGATACATGAATTACAATTTAACTTTTCTGACAACATATGCATGTATCTCAAAATAAATATGTACAATGAAATGAACAAAATGAGTCATACAAATGTAGACAAAGTGTGGCTTAACTCGATGGATCAACACGCTCTGATACTACTCAACTCAGCTACTATCTGATAAGAAAATATGTGACAAAATATGAGCTTGTAACTCAGTGAGTGGATAGTTTACAAATAAGTATATTTTTCTTCCATTTATGTATATTTTCTGAACATTTCTATTATCTTGAAACTTTGAGAAATTCTGAAATCTGATAATATATATTTTTTAAAACTCAAACATGATTGCATCATAAAATCCTTTGTTTAATACTGTAAGCTGAAAGCTTTATACTGAGAATTGAATAATCTGAATTCTATAATTGGAAATCCAATAAACTGTAGAAATACTGAATATCATACCAAAAAGATACCCTGAATAACCTTACTCATGTAGCGATTAATATCAATATACATGGCAAAGCTATTCAATTCTGAAATTCTGAGATTCTGAAATTCTGGAATTCTAGTCATACACTCGCAGAGCCATAACTGCTCATATATTGTGAAAACACATTCACACCAGTGCAAAGTGAGTAAAATCACCATAACTGATCATACACTGTGGAAACACATTCACATCAGTGCAGATAAGGGTAAAATCACCTGTGTACTTTTTGGTGATTTTTAAAATGACTTTAGATTTGCTGAAACATATAATATGAATATAACATGCTAGAGAAATAATTTAAATGAACTGAATTTAACTTTAAAAGAACTGACTATAAAACCTGTTTGATTCTGAAAATCATGTCGTCAAATCAAGTATATGAAATAATTAACTTTCTGATATGATATAAATTTAATGAATATTTATTTCTGAAAAATAATTTTTTCCACTCACAGAAAACAAGCTATAAATTATGACGATCCGTAAGCGTTTCTAACTTCTTC
>CAIGRB010011277.1:84885-100452 GCA_903798255.1 Fraxinus quadrangulata
GGTTTTCAAAAAAAAAAAAAAAAAAAAAAGCATTTCTTACCTCGATGTAAATGGAAGGTAATCACCCAAGAATCTTGAGCTAGAAATCATATTCCTTACTCTCAATCTGAAATTAAACCAATAATTTAAAACCCTAAAAATTTAACATAAAATTATTCATTTATCTCATGAAGAAATGGATGAATCAAAACCCAAATTGAGGAAAATAACACTTACTTCTTCTTCCCTTCTTCTTCTCCTTTCTTTCCCTTTTCCTTCTTTTTTCTCCCCCTTTTCTTCCTCTTTCTCTCGGTTTCTCTCTCAGCCGGTGCTCTCTGCGTGTAGGTGTGTATAAAATGGAAATGAAATGGGAATTGGGTTTAGGATATCTTAATTATTGGCCCATGAAATGGGAATTGCAAAGGAGGTCCCCAACCTATCATATGATGTATAAGTAAATTCTCCAACCTATTTTGCAAATCAATAGGCCCTTAAACTTCATCAAATAAACAAGTATATCCCCCATAAATTATCAATTGCAAAATAAACCCAAAGGAAATAATTTACTTCAATTAAGTCCATATTTGACCTTGACTTTGACAATTCAACCATTGACTTTAACCATATAAAATGGGTTATAACATTATCTCCTGATCCCTATACTAATAAATAAATAAAACTTAAAAATAGACAACATGATAACCTCAAAATTAACCAGATGACACTGTTGAATCAATAAATACACTATGCAAATCTCGCTCTCTGCTTGCGAAGCATAAGTGATATGCGATGGATAAAAATACAAAAAAGGCTCGCACCAAGTATAGATGAAGCTATTCCACCATTCGAGCTAGCTAAAAACCATTATTAAGATGCATTTGGACAAGTGCTCAAAGCACAATTTCAAAGCTAATGAATGCAAGACACATAAGCTAATAAATAAAACGTGAAACTAACATAATTAATTATAAGCTAACCAATAAGAGGCTACCACATGTCATTTTCTTCCTAAATGATCGAATTGCCCCAAAGCCTTGAGAGAAATCCATAGATACTTGTGCCTGAAAGAAAGAAACCATGCAATATTCAAATATCTCCATCTTAAATAGCTATTTCATCTTTTGCTCTGGTTTGAGCAGAAAAAAAACATTGAGTTTAGGAGGCGAAAATCTTGGCTAAGTGAGACAAACTTGTTGATATGATTTTTATTACCAATAAATTGGCACCATATGTGGAAAACTTGAGTAAAGTAAACTAAGAAATTCTCTATTGGAGTTAGGAAATCCAGTGATGATCTGCTCAACGGTGAAGCCAAACCAAGGAGAAAGCGGGAAAAAACACTAGAAGGATTTTAGGCCAGCATTTCTTCTGTCCTACGCCGTCGCCAATGGAAAAGAATGCATATTCTGAAAGTTGTACAGGACATGGCGAAAAGCTTCAAGGCACTAGCAGCAAAAAAATACATATTTGCGTGCAAAGCATGAGAATCCAAGGGCAAGTTGGCAAGATGAAGTTGGCCATGGACAAATAATGCTTGATACTAATTTCTTTTTAGAAGATAGGAACAATTTACAGACATCACAAACTTGTGGTATTGCACCACTAGGAAAGTGGAGAAAATATTAGATTAACAGATCCGCTCTGGAGAGACTTGCGAGCAAACTCTCATGATTGGAAATACAACCAGCGTAATCGTTAGGAAATAGAAGAGCGAAAATTGTAACAATGTTCATAATATTTATCCTATGAAGAATTTGAAGGCTAATCTACAGCGAAGAAATATGAAAAGAAGGAGAATATAATGTACTAGTTACCGTTAGGCTCGATCAACGATTGGTCACCATATCAATGAGCAGACCTCGAGGTGAGACAACCATCCATGAAATTGAATGGCATAGAGCAAGGGGAAGGAGAATCCATTAGGAGTTATTATACACGATTTAAAACTAAAATGGTCGATAGTAAGGCCACACTGGATGAGAAAGTGAGGGATAGCTTGTGGAATGGTTTGTTGAAAAAAATTTCCTCGTGGCAAAAGGCCATCAAAAGGTGCCCATATTGTTTCCACAAATTAATAGATCTAATATGTAATAAAATTTAGGTAGTAGATGTCCTCAAGAGTTGAAGGAAGATGGAGTAAAATCACACATGATACTTTAGAAAAGAAGTTTCAATTTTTATATCTGGATTACTTAGATCACAATACCGTCACTCAAAGGAACCCAAGGGAAATTTTTTTGCTTTCTTTATAACATCCTCGTAGGGTACAAACAAAGCGTACCTATCCCCTACAAGGCAAAATTCATCGGACCAGAGGCTACGATTCGGATGAATATTTTGAAGTGTTCAAAATGGCTAGACTGTGAAGCAAGCAAGAGAATGTGTCCAGGACATCGAAGGTTCAAAGGTTTGTATATCTAATAAGAAGATACGACAAGGAAGTTAAACAAAAGCACGCAGAGGCATCGCAAGTGTTGATAAACGTAGCGGACCAACCTTCGACGAGAGAAATTAATATCATGATCAAGGCCCCTTATACAGGAGAAGGAATGGGGAATATGCACAAAATACTCTCAATCATCTAAGGAGTTTGCATTTAAAAACTTTTAGATTTGAGGTAATCCTAAAAGCTTCATTTTTTTAATTATATTTAACAATAATATAGGGAATCATATATCCCAATTGCGACGCATTTGGACACAAGCCATAATAGCTTGTGATGGCCTTAACCATATTTTGAAAGTAAACCTCATGAATAATCCATTGGGAAATATTTTTGACCCAATGCAGTGCCCTAGGGCACCCTTGTTGAACATTTTATATGATTTCGTTGAAATGGATTTGGTTAAATGCTTGAAAAGCCTTTTTTAGGAAAGAAAGTATTTGATACTATAAAGGGTAAGTTGAAAAAAATCTACTTGCTAGTAAAGATAACTTCGCAAGTACTAGGGGAAGCATAAATAATGAACAATCAAAATAATGTTGGACCTTAAGCAAGGTCGTGAAAATTGTAACATTTAACAAAAGGCGAAGTTTATGATGCCATTTTTAACGAAATATGAGCCTCTTTTCGTGAGATGTGAAGTTAAAATTGGTAGATGCTTATTCTACCAACGAAATGCGAGGACTAATCATCACCCCAAGAAAAATTATCACTAATGTGGGACTACGTCAACCCACATCCGAAGTTGATGTTATGAAAGATTGTAATCGTGCAAGAAGTATTAATGTAATAAGAAGTCGTCGCAATTTTTTTTCAAGATTGATTAAAATGACCATATGAGGACCTCGTTGTCCGAGAAATGAAAAGAGGAAATGTTGATAGAACCCCCTCATCTAACTCTTCGTCACGGCGAGGGATAAATAGGGACTAAGTACCCAAGGTGAACCCCCCGGGATAATAAGATACTTTGCGGCCTATGATTGGTTCAGACCCACCTGATGTTTTTCTCTTTCTTTTGGGATCCCTAACTGGACTTGACAAAGTAGGGCATGGATTTCGTAGACACTGATCCTGAGTCCCCATTAGCGGAGGACTTCAATTAAGGGCACTTGGTTGAAACCTTGATCGTCCGTAAAGGCAAAATATTAGAACCCTCTGAGCCTTCAAGAACTGACTCTTTATGAGGAAGGTGCAAAAGTTTTTACGGCTATGGATTGCCGAAGAGGTTGAACTAAAGTCAATTCACTACAAAAAGAAAAAGAAAAAGAAAAATCAGATATTATTTGAAAATAAGAATATTTTTGAAATAAGAAAACCAGTGGATTGGATTGGAACGGTGGAGTAGTCATTCAGCTTCGCGAGCCTCCAAACTTAAACTAAGAATAACTGCTATCAAAGTGCGAAGTTCGTTAAGAGCTCGACCACGAAGGGGAACCAGTTGTTTATCTATACAAATATAGTCAAATAAGACAACTTCAAGCTAAAAAAATAAGTAATGAGCAAAGGAAAAGTACTTACTATATTCGCCATAATATCGAGGCATAATCACACAAGGGTGAAGATCATCAGGGTGAAGCTCCTAATTATTGCAAACAAAGAAAAAGCTCTATTTCCAGTTGTGTACTTTTTGGGAGTAATTACAATTTTGGACATATCATGGAAGAATGAGGGAAAATATAGTAGTACTATTTTTCTGTGGGTTCGCTTTATTTCCTACCTTCACATGAATATATCTAGTGAAAGCTCTCCCTTCGAACCTACAACACTCCATAACAAAAATAACCTAATCATATGGGCCTATCCACTTGGGATAAGTTAAGTAGAAGCGATATTGAAGGAAGAAAGAATGTTGCGAATGAAATGATGGAAGAGGACTCTAAGCCCCATATCTATCGAATGCTTATGTATAGCTACACAATCATGAGGATGGCCATCCATGGTTTAGAATTGCCAGAACATAGCAATTCTATGTCGTCAAGGATGTTAAAGCAATCCAAAATTTTGTCTAAATCTTCCTTAGTGATGTTGATAAATATCTCTGATGCTTCAAAAACCTCCCTATCACTAACATTAAATTCCTCTGAATCACTCAAATACTCGTGAACCTCCTCAACCCTAGGTTGAGAACTACTCGCTGATTTAAGAAGCTTTGGTTTGCCACGGAACTAGATTGATTAGTTACGACTGCTCAGTACGTTGGAATTCCTCATAAGAGGAATGTGCATCAGAGGAGGTATTGTAACAACTCGACCTTGCGCCGGAGCCGTTATCATATCATACGTACTGTCCACTTTGGAAGAGCCTAAGCCTATCTTACCCCTCACGACTTTCTGACGAATTCTCCAGGATTCGAACCCAAGACCTCCATCATATGATATACTTAAGTTGAATCCTGATATCAATTGGATAACTTGTGCACATGCCTAACCTAGAAATGTGTAAATAGCCCTATAATGCAAGCAAAAAATGCCACAATCATAGCATCTTCCCTTAATACAGCTTACATCATCCACAACAAACTAGGAGAAGTATATGCCAATAATATCATCTATACGTTCACAGTTTAATAAGACAACAAGTCCTAGATTTAATATGAATAATAAAATTTGACTTCGGGGGACTATATGTCGAATCAATAAATACAATCCATGAATCTTGCCCTCTACTTGCAAAGCATAAGCGATATGCAAGGAATAAAAAATACAAAAAAAAAAAAAAAAGGCTTGTACCAAGTATGGAGGAAGCCATTCCCCCATCTAGATTGGCTAAAAATCGTTATCAAGGTACATGTGGGCAAGTGTTCAAAGCGTGACTTCAAAGTTAATGAATGCAAGACGCCTAAGCTGATAAATACAAAATGATACCGTAATAGAATAAGTTATAAAATAGTCAATAAGAGGCTGTCATTTGTCATTTTTTCCTAAATGATCGAAATACCCCAAAGCCTTAAGGAAAATCTATAAATACTCCTACCTAAAAGAAATAAACTATGCAAAATTCAAATATCTCCCTCCGAAATAGCCATTTCACGTCTTGCTTTGATTTGAGCATCAAAACAACTGAGTTTAGTAGGCAAAAATCTTGGTTAGATGACAGGAATTTGTTGATCTGATTTTTATCGTCAATAGACACTTCACCACACTTAATTGTTTCAACACCTCAGTACTGTTATTATTTGCCTTACAGATAAACTAATTGATTATTTTTTTATAGCATGAATGAGAGGTGAATTAACTCAGATAAAAGAATTATTGGGATATTGACTTAAGATGTGCCAAAAACACTTGATAAAAATAAAAAAAAGGTAGAATTTTTATCTTCCTCTGTGGAAAAAGTTTTCAAAAATGGGTTATAAGATTTTGACAAAGTTTCAGAAGCATCGATCAACAACTATAATAGTTTTTCATAAAGTGGACGTTATGAGAGTCCATAATTTTTCCTTTACCTTTTTATATATTTTTTTGTCTCAACTATTTTGTTTGAACAATGATCATGTGAGCAAATTTAAAGAATTATTCCCAATTCCCAACAATAAGCACATGCATCTGGTCATCCATAGTGTTGTAATTTAATTTATCATGTGAGCCTACATATGTAATTAATTGTGTTTAAATACTTTCTTACGGTTAAGTCCAATTAAATTGATCTAATAAAGAATTAATGTTGTTGGGCTTTAGACATCTAAATAAAGTACGGGCCTAAATATGTGTAAAAATCGGATCCATTAGGATTGCATTTGATGATGAGTTGAATGCATAAGAAAATATAAATAGTCCCCAATTCATATGTGATTCCCATTCTTTGTGTCTTTCCATCAATACATGAATACAAGAAAAAACATATTGAAGAAGAAGATACAAAACCCACAATCAAGAACTTTGTCAAAATCTTGTAACCCATTTTTGAAAACTTTTTCCACTATTACAAGATTTTGACAAAGTTTCCAAAGCATCGGTCAACAACTGTAATAGTTTTTCATATAGTGGATGTTACGAGAGTCCATAGTTTTTCCTTTACCTTTTTATTTTTATTTTTGTCCCAACTATTTTTGTTTGAACAATGATCAAGTGAGAAAATTTAAAGAATTACTCCCAATTCCCAACAATAAGCACATGCATCTGGTCATCCATAGTGTTGTAATTTAATTTATCATGTGAGCCTACATATATAATTAATTGTGTTTAAATGCTATCTTAAGGTTAAGTCCAATTAGATTGATCTAATAAAGAATTAATGTTGTTGGACTTTAGACATTTAAATAAAATACGAGCCTAAATATGTGTAAAAATTGAATCCATTAGGGTTGTATTTGATGATGAGTTGAATGCATAAGAAAATATAAATAGTCTCCAATTCAAATGTGATTCCCATTCTTTGTGTCTTTCCATCAATACATGAATACAAGAGAAAACATATTGAAGAAGAAAATTCAAAACCCACAATCAAGAATAGAAAATCAACAATCAAGAAGAAAGAATTAAGATAATCTAGACTATGGAACTAGAAGCCAAAATCAAGAGCAAGAACTCAAGAATCAAAACAACAAATAGTCAAGATTTAAGATCTGGAATTAAGATCAAGTATTAAAAAATCATTCCCAATAAATTAAGGTATGTCCCGCGTTTAATTATTCTTTTGATGATTTGACATGG
This sequence comes from Fraxinus quadrangulata, assembly GCA_903798255.1. Lineage (NCBI taxonomy): Eukaryota > Viridiplantae > Streptophyta > Magnoliopsida > Lamiales > Oleaceae > Fraxinus > Fraxinus quadrangulata. The sequence goes on from CAIGRB010011277.1 coordinate 91,960, forward strand.
AGGATCGACAATAAAGTAATTAGGTTTTCAAATTCTTGAGATTTAAAATTTTAATAAAATCTAACAAGTGGTATCAGAGTCAACTCCATGTTAAACCTTTGAGATTCAAGAAAAAATTTTATGGTTGAAGTTTATACATTGAATTTTAGAATTCTTTAATTTGGAATGAATTTTAACCATAAATTTCGAAATTTATAATTTTTCAAGCAAGATTTTTTAAGTTTTACTTCATACTTTGGATTCGTCAATTTTAGGGTTAAAATTTTAGGATGTGAATTTTAACCCTAAAATTAGTTAAAATTTTAGGATATGAATTTTAACCCTAAAATTAAAAAATTTGGATTTTTTGGGAAATTTTTGGAAAAATAATGAATAGGGACAATCAGGGTGCTGCAACACCCGGGGTAATAAATATGTGACAATTATAAAGTTTCTTTTATTTGAACATTGACTCGGTCCAAAGATAGACTTAATGTTTGACATTGTTTATTGTCAATATTTGATTACTACATCAAGAATACCACTTATAAGTTGATATTTCTATCCAAAAAGTAAATATCAATGTTGTGCCCTATCTCTTGTGATTGGACCCACCATTATTTGAATTTATTGATTGCTCAATATGAATTTTCACGTGAACATGTTAATTAGGTTTAAAAAATCTCTATTCAGTTAATCCATCCACTTTTGTAATATTTGCCTACATCAGTTCAAGTCCTGTACTTGAACCAAATTTTAAGGGCTGGAAAGAGAACGTTTGTATCATTCTTGACTGCGTAGATCTAAACATTGCGTTAGGAACTGAACAATCCACTACTTTTATGGATAAAAGTTCCGCTAATAAAAATGGGACTCGGACAAGTGGGATCGTTCAAATTACATAAGTATTTTGATCATGAAAAGTGGAATTCCAGAAACATTCAAGGATACTGTGTCCGATAATGGAACTATTGCCAAGGAATTTCTTAAAGAAATTGAAAAATGCTTTGCAAAAGGCAATAAGACCAAAACTAGTACGCTTCCGATGAACTTGGTTTCACTAAAGTATAAGACTAAACAAAATATAAGGAAGTACATTATAGATATGTCACATCTTGCTTCAAAACTAAATGCACTAAAGTTTAAGCTCTTTGATGACTTGCTCATGTATTTGGTTTTGATTTATCTTCCTACACAATTCAATTAATTTAAGGTCGTTACAGCTGTCAAAAGGAAAAGTGGAGTCTTGATGAGCTCATTTCATATTGTGTGCAAGAAAAAGACAGGCTAAAGCAAAAGGGAACTAAAAGTGATCACTTGGTAAAGACCTTTAAGGCCAAGTTAAAGAATGAGGAAGCTACATTTGGTTAGCAAAAGCCTGAAGACGATTAATCATTTGGCTGTTACTTTTGTAAAAATCTGGGACACATGAAGAAGGATTATATTAAGCTCCTGTTTGGTGCACATTTTTCTTGAAGAATGTATTTTTTTGATGTGATGGGGAATATGTGATTAAAAAGAAGAAAAAGTTATTGATGTAATGAAAAATATTATTTTATTGAAGAATGTGTGGTTGAAAATGAGTTGAAGAATGATAATGAAAAAATAATGGGCTCAAACAGGGCTTAAATACCACGCTCGGAGTGTAAAGAAAAGTGCACTTCTCACTTCGTTTGTTCTAAGGTTAATTTAATTTTAATGCCCAAACACATTTGTGGATAAAATTTCGGTGCCACTATTCATATAAATGTGTCTATATGAGATTGCTTGAACATCTGAAAGTCTATTGATGCTGAAAGATTCATCTACATGGGCAAAGGCAAAACAGTTAAAGCTGAGACTATAGAGATTTTTAGGTTATTATTAAATATTTGTTATTATTTGGATTTTATAGTACCGTCTTTTAGACGGAATTTATTTTCTATTTCTATATTAGATAAATTCGGTTACTTTTATTCATTTGAAAATAGTCAGTTTAATCTATTCTTTAGTTCAAATATTGTAGGTACTGGTTCTTTATCTGGTTATGATAACCTATATTTGCTTAATATGATTGTCTCTTATAAAGAAACCTTGTATGTAAATTCACGTGGTATTAAATGTAAATTAACCAATGAAAATTTTGTATCGTTATGGCACAAGTGCTTGGGCCACATCTTTCAAAAGAGAATGGAAAAACTTGTACCAATAGAAATTCTTGATCCCATTGATTTTTTAGACTTAAGTATTTATGTTAATTATATTAAGTGGAAACAAACAAATATAAGGAGATTATATGCTAATAGAACTTAGGCTCTCTTAGAACTAATTCATATGGATATTTGTAGGTCATTCCCTTCGACTTCTTAGAATAGTTAACAGTAATTGATTAAGTTCATAGACAATTTTTCTCGTTATGACTATCTATATAAAAAAAGCCAGATGTGGCTATAGTGGTAAATACTATGATATATATGATGAATCAAGAGAACATTATTGAGGGCCCTTTATTAAATTCCTAAAGGAATGTGGAATCCTCTTATAGTAACCATGTCAAGGTCCCCTTACATGAATGTTGTTACTGAGAGACGAAACATAATACTTAAGGACATGGTAAAGAGTATGATTAGTCATTTCACCTTGCTAGAATATCTTTAGGAAGAAACACCAAAGACTACAGCTTAAATTCTCAATAAAGTTCCAATAGCTATATCATTTCTGATGCTATTGATAATGATCAGGACCAGTGACATTCTTTCTCTAGATTTTGTTCAAGAAGTAATTTTGAATTAAGAAAATATTACAAAACCCCCTATATATAATTAAGAGATTGTTCCAGAAGAACAAACTCAACAATCTTAGAAATAAATGCCATTAAGGAAATTTACTAGAGAAAGGAGAAAGGCAACTCCTTATAACTTTATAGTTTTTCTCAAAAAATGTGAGGATAGCATTGGATTGATGGTAGAAGACATGATCAATCAACTTTCATCAAGCTATGAAAATGAATAATTTTCAAGAGTGGATTGATGTCATTAATAAAGAGATAAAATCCATGAAAGACAATGATGTTGGGAACTCATCCCATTGCCTGAAGGTGCAAAATCCATTGGTTGTAAATCTATCTTTAAAATCAAGGGGATTCGAAGTGTGATGTAGAGAGATATAAGCATTGTCTTGTTGTAACTGGCTTTAATCAAAATAAAGGCATTGACTTTAAAAAGACTTTTCTCTCCGATTTATACGAAAGACTCTTGTAGGACTATTATGATACTTGTAACATATTTTGATCTTGAACTAAATTAGATGGTTTACAAATTAAAGAAATCAATCTATGGGTTTAAGTAGGCTCCCGTCAATGGTAATACAAATTTCATCAATTAATTATTTTGTTTGGTTTTGATATAAATACAATTGATGATTGTGTATATCACAAGTTCAGTGAGAGTAAGCATATTTTTCTGGTATTGTATAACGATGACATACTGTTTCCCTACAATGATATATGTTTATTGAACGAAATCAAGAGATTTTTGTCATAGAATATTGAAATGAAAGATCTTGGTGACTCCTCTTTTGTGTTATGAATACAAATACATCGGGATCGTTCTCCTGGTATTTTTTATTATCACAAAAGAACTATATTAATAAGGTTCTTAAGAGATTTGAGACGCAAGAATGTAAACTAGGTGATCTCCATATTGTTAAGGAATACAAGTTTAGTCTCAATCAGTGCCATAAGGATAAAATTAAAGAAAAGGAAATACAGAAAATTTCCCTTGCTTCAGCAGTTGATTTAATGTATGCTTAAGTTTGCACACATCCGGATATAACATTCATTGTTAGAATATTGGGCAGATACTTAAGTAACTCCGGGATGATTATTTGGAAAGCTGTCGAGAATTATTCGGTATCTATGAAGAACTAAGGGTTATTCTGATTCTGATATTGGAATATGACTGTGAAATTTTGTCATTAGGCTGCACATTTTGGATAGAACTGAAGACCATTTAAGTTATTTTGTGACAATATCAATTTTGTATTTCTATGGGAGCTTGATAATGTCAAAGATTATAGACATTAAATTCTTAGTTGTTAAGAAAAGAATTCAAAGTGGTTGGGTTTCTATAGAGCATATTAAAACAAATTCCATGATTGTGGGTCCGCTTACTAAATGGCTACCACTCAAGGTCTTCCTTGAACATATTGCTCATATGGGTGTTGAATTTTTTTGATAATATAGCAGTTTAGTGGAAGTTTGTATTCTGATATTGTCTGATTCAGACACGTCTTATGCTTATAGATATTCAGGTTATTTTGCAGAAATAAAGTATTCAGTTCGATTTCATTATGATTAAAGTTTTGGTTTGATTTCATTAAAGAATAAGGTAGGACTAGTTAGAAATATGCATATTTGGATCACATTATATTTAATTTTCATGCTACACATATATGCTTGATCTATGTCATTTGATTATGTTGATATAAGTGACCATCGATGTGTTTAGTTATGATACTTGTAACGAAAACTGCTTTGATCTTATATTGACATAATTAATGGATGAGATTGCTTGGAGATACTTTTGGTTATGATAGCAAAAGTTTTGACGTCATAAAGATATGCACATTTATAGGTAACATATATGGCCTAAGTGAAAGATTGTTGGAATTTGAGACTACATATGTAATTAATTGTGTATAAAGACTATCTTAAGGTTAAATCCAATTAAATTGATCTAATAAAGAATTAATGTTGTTGGGTTTTGTGCATCTAAATAAAGTATATGCCTAAATATGTGCAGAGATCGAATCCATTAGAATTGTTTTTTATGATGGGACGAATACATATGAAAATATAAATATGTTTATGGTCCCCAATTCATGTGATTATTATTCTTCGGGTCATCCTATCAACATAAGAATACATTAGAAAATAGATTGAAGAGGAAGATCCAAGCCCACAATCAAGAACATGAAATCAACAGTCAAGAAGAAGGAATTGAGACAAACAAGATTATGGAGTAAGAAGTCAAAATCAAGAACAATAACTTAAGAATCAAAAGAATCAATAATCAAGATTGAAGATCCAAAATCTAGATCAAGTATTAAAGAATCATTCCTAATAAATTAAAGCATGTTCCGCATTTAATAATTCTCTTGATAATTTGACATGGAGGCTTGACAATACAATAATTAGGTTTTCAAGTTCTTGAGATATAAAGTTTTAATAAAATCCAACACATAGAAGCTGCATCTACGTACTTTTGCCCGGATTATTTTTGGTCCATGAAATTCCTTTTAACAGATTGGCTTTCGCGTGATTGCATTTTTGTTGACGTGAAAGTATTTAACGTCATTTAGGTGCCAGGGGGGATCGCATTTGCCATGGGGACTTTTTCGTCAATTCAAAAAGAGAGATTCTTAATAAATGGTGGATGCTTTTTTTTTTTTTTTTTCATAGATTGATGAGTAATGGTATATTTTTTAGTTTAATAAGTAGTAATGTGACCTAAGTTTAGTGAAAAAGCATTTAATGCCATTTGAGTGCCAAGTGGAATTTTTGTCAGCCATATAGACTTCTCTGTATAATGTAAACCTAGGTAAATTAAAAATGGATTTTAATTATACTATCGAAACACTGGACAATAGACAATCAAAACTTTCTATACTTAGTTTCTAATGGTTATGACTGTAACGTGTAGATTGATTCTATGTTTGAGTAGTTTTAACTGTGTGCAAAATTTAAATAATAGAATAAAACTTGAATACCAGTAGAACATGGTAAACCTCAAAAGAAAACATCTACGGGCCCCATGTCACGAGTCAAGCAATCTACTAATTAATTGATCAAAAATAATATAGTATCCATTTTGTAATTTAGCAAAATTAACAAAATAAAATCAAAAAACTAAGAAAGCCCCTTCTGTCTCCTTATTTTGACTTGTTGATGAAGTAGAATAAAATCCAGTGTTCTTGACTTTATCACAACTTTCCTACTGTACTCGATCATAACCACCACTTGGATTAAGAATTAATATCCTTAACTTACACCAAGCAATTTTATCAATGAATGGGATTGAACATTCAACACAAGTTGTTTTGTTTTCTCCAAATACTTGAAGAAGACCTTGACTTTAAAATTTATCAGGGAAGCATTAAATCTGTATGCACTTACATGGAAACGGCAAAACTGCTCGCCACAGTTCACCAGACGGAATTAGATTTTCAAAGCTTAATTCTATTCTTGTTTAATTACTTTACTTATACCTAAAGCAATTATCAAAGATAGGAATTAATTGTTGCCTAAACAGTAGTCATTAAACATGATAATAAGATTAGTATATCAAATAATAAACTAAAAAATCTTCTTGAGTTGTTAATATTCTAAAATAAGGAAAAACAATTATAATTTAATATTTCCTTAAATTCACCTAATTAACTAATCTGAAAACGTCAAGGAGGGAAAGTAATCTATCTTACACGCGCTGCAATACTATATTAAGAGGTCGTATCCTGTTAACTATAGAAAACTTTAGGAAACATAGCCTACAAATTCAGTTTGAAATAGATACCAATTGTTCAGTTAGTACTGGCTACGGGTAGGACTTGTAACCTTTTTCAAATTGTTGCGACAATTAATTTGACAGTGTAAAATAAACAGGAAAAATTAAGCTAGCTAATTAACAATGATTGTAAGAATATGACATATATTTTTCTAACAATCTCCTCATTTGACTTTGCTTAATTTCAAAAATTAATATTAGGTTTTTAATGTCATGTATGTATGTGTGTGATGACTGTGATCAACCAATTCAGAAAGACTACTCCCCAGTCTGTTCTCATCACACCTCATGCACCTCCTAACTTAAGCATTCTTAACACTTAAAAAAACACGAGTCAAGAAACTTCCAAGCACAGCAGCATGTAATAAATCTCAAGCACAGCAATATAAAACCAAGAAATTCAACTAACTGTCCAGTTTCATGTTTTTTCACCATCACGTCCACCTCTTCACCATTATTACAAAATCTCACAAAAAAAAAATAAAAAAATCTACTACTCTCCCATTTTGAATTTAAAAGCACACTATATAAGGCGGGAGATGGATCATGGATCCAACCAACCAGCAATGTGTAAATGTGTTATACAATCATCCATAATACAGTAATCCAGAACTGAGTGAATCAAATAGTTAGAATCAAATAGTTTAATTAGAGTTAGTGTTAAGGAGTTTGAGAGAAAAGAGTCAGAATCAGACAACCATCAGTTCCTCTTGGATTTTTTGGCACCAAATTTACAGAAATCACCACCTCTTTTGCGCGAGGCCATAGGTGCTGAAGCATCAGTAGCTTTAGTCTAACTGGGAAGAGGGTCAGAACCCTGTGCCTCAGGTGGTGCTGAAGTGGAAGTAGCAGGTTCCTCGGGTTGGTATTCTGGGAAACTAGGGTGAAATAATCACAATTTACCTCCACGGCAATGGTGATGTGTGGGGTGTTCCGGCTGCTCCGATCAACGACAGCTACCTGCAAAATGAGGTCGAGGCTTTCTCCCTCGTTGTACCTCCGGTGTGAGAATCAGTAGGTGCTTAAGGAGAGTAGGAGAAAAGTATATTGATAGTTCAAATAGTTCGGGTTCCGAGAAGAAATACATTTCTAACCTCGGGGATATTTATAGGCCCTTGATGAAATGTCCAGTTGTACGATTAATCGTGCCACGTGTCCCACGTAAGCCTTCCCACTTTCTTCACGTTCTATTGAAGACCCCCACTCATCATGCGGTTGGTTATGCCCACGTTCTCTATGGGTGGTTTCCGTCTTACTTATTGCTATTTGTATGGTTAAGTATAACATCGGCCGCATGGTGGTGAGCCACCTATGTGAACGTAGAGGGTCTCATGGGGTAGATGGTCGCGTAGTGGTAGACGGCCTAGGTGAGCATTGAGGGCCCCATGGGGTCGACGACCGCGTAGTCGTAGACAGCCCGTGTAAACATAGAGCGCCCCAAGTTGATAGGCGGTCTATCATGAGTACGTAGAGCACCCCATGGTGGTGGCGGTATATCATGAGAACGTAGAGCACCCCATGGTGGTAAGCGGTCTATCATGAGAACGTAAAACACCCCATGTTGATAGGTGGTCTATCATGAGAAGGTAAAGCACCCCATGGTGGTAGGTGGTCTATTATGAGAACGTAGAGCACCCCATGGTGGTGGTGGTCTATCTTGAGAATGTAGAGCACCCCATGTTGGTAGGTGATCTATCATGAAAATATAGAGCACCTCATGGTGGTAGGAGGTCTATCATGAGAACGTAGAGCACCCCATGTTGGTAGGTGGTCTATCATGAAAATGTAGAGCACCTCCATGGTGGTGGTGGTCTATCACGAGAGTGTAGGGCACCCCATGATGGTGGTGGTCTATCAGGAGAACGTAGAGCCCCCCCATGGTGGTGGTGGTCTATCAAGAGAGTGTAAAGCACCCCCATGGTGGTGGGCGGTCTATCATGAGAGTGTAGAGCACCCCCTGGTGGTGGTGGTC
>CAIGRB010011278.1:0-15535 GCA_903798255.1 Fraxinus quadrangulata
AGATCCAGGTATCTTGTTCTCAGTCCAAGCTCTGATACCACTGAAAGGGCCCAGACTCACAGATATTAGATTTAAGATACAAGAAAATTAAATCGACAATAAATTAATCTACAGAAAATGAAATGAACACAACAGATTTTTCGGCCGAAGCCCCGGAGGTTCGGTATAAACCTAATCCCTTGTTGAGCATGCACAAAAGGATAACGCTCGGTTGCACTATACTGCCTTAAAACTAGCAACAAAGGTTACAAGAGTTCAGTTGAAAGCATAGAATACAGTTTAGAGACTTATCCCTTCAAGGATTCAACAGATCTTGGTTGAATCACACAAGAATCATCAGACCAGAACACGTCACAACAGAAGGACAACTTCAAACTGATTTCCACACAAGGACATCATGTATTCTAAGGCTAACACTCAAGAATAATGAATTAGAACGAGAGATTTTCAATCAACAGAATCATTGAAACCCTAAGAATAGAACTCTCTCGAAACCCTTAACCAATGTCGAGAATAATGAAAAACCACCCAAATGAACAGTTGAACCAAGTATTTATATCACATTTCGAGTTTTCATCCAACGGCCAGCAATGGAACAGATGTCAACGGATCCAAAACTCAACTCAATAAATATAATCGTGTTTTAGAAACACGACTTCAACTGAATATAAGATAGCACAATATGCCAAGGTTCGAATCTCCAACAATTGTGAAGAAGTTCCTCGTCGAAACATGTACTCGGTTCGTGAATTGAAGCTGGCGGAAGGAGTTTTCTCTGGTAAAACTCTACTAGTACTAGAATTGAACAGATATTTTCTTAAAATGCATCGGCATTTTTAGGGTGTCCAAATCTGAAAACACAGAGACTTTACTCAGTGGGTTTGACCAGCGGGACTCTTGTTAGAATAATATTTAATTGCATGTTCTTAGATAACTTGAGCCTCACAGAATGCGAAGAATTGTACGCACTAAAGATTCAGGATAAGGGATTGAAGTCTCTTAAGATTCATGGCATAAGAATTTTCGAGTTGGATATACGTGCTGAGGCTCTCACACTCCTAAACCTTCACAATATTAAACGTCCTGGGAAATTGTACTTTGATTGTCCAAGCCTTCTGGAGTTTCAATTATACGACAATCCTCTACATGTCCTGGAAATTCTTGAAAGGTGCAGCGGTCTAGTAGAACCAGTGGTGCATGCATTATTAACTTTTCTTGTTCAGTATCTCTGTGACTATGATGAGCAGTATATTATCCTTAATATTGCTTACTTTTATTCTTTCTGGCCATAGGGAACTCGACATGCGATCATAAAGGCAATGAACAAATGAAAATGTTGAGGGTACTGAGGACCACATTGGACTTCGACAATGAAAAAGTCAATATTGTACTTGCTTACATCTTTAGAGCGTGGAAAAGTCTACAGACTCGAGATTACAAATAAGGTTTTTCAATTTTTTTCTCAACTTGTACACATACTTTTTTGCAATAATGCTACAAGCACAGAAAATTTTGACATAAAATTTTGACGGACAACACATGACGGGAATTGATTGGAAGATGGAAAGAGAGAAAAATAGTCCAATCTTCTGATGCCACGTCAACGTCGGTAAAAATCATATCAAGAATTCTCTGTACTCGTGACTTTCTCCTGTTTTTTGAAACACAATTTAATTTTTAATAGCTTAAACTATAAGACAGTTCAATAAGTCTTGACTTCAAGTTACTTATTATGAAAAATTGTGTATTGTTAATCGTTTTGATGAAAAAATGAATTCCTCCTACATGTCAAGGCCTATATTGAAGGCATAATTTAATTAAATGTATAAGTTTTGTCTTCCTCTGATATCTAATGTTTATAGATTAGCCGACTACACATTAATGAAGAAAAATAAACTAAATTGAGTCAATACTTGGGCATTTAGGTTGTAGGATAAAGCAACTAAAAATTCTTTAACGCAATGCTCTCCGAACCAAGCTAGATAGTATCTTACCAATAGTTTACCAACCAACTTGTACTTAATTTTATTGTACCTACTTAATATAACAAAGAAATCAATAAAAATAATAACAAAATTTGGAATTTTACAGGCACTCCCCCCAAAAGGGGGGTGCCACGTGTACCTTATGGACACCATTATGTGTACTATAAGTTACATGTAGCATAACCTCATATCCTAAGTATACGTTTTGGGAGATGAGAGTTTCCATATAGGGTTACCGCCTATGCCAAGGGCATCCTTCATTCTTTCTATAGTCATGATTATTTTGAGAATTGAATATCAAATCTCATTTAATTATTAGGTAATAAGTAACTATGAATCGATTCAAAAGTTTTTTCTTCTTTTATTTAGGATCAAGATTAAGGTTGGTGTTTTATTTGTCATTCTATGTTTTTTACTCGGTTAGTTAACCTAATTTCGGAGGTACATAGGGAAATCTAAACTAATAAAGCATTCTTGTTTTCCTTTTAATTGTTCATTACACAAATTTAGGACATGTTTTTGCTGGTGTAACATAATTCTTAGTTGTCTTGTCTGAAATTTACGAAATCAATACAAGAGTAATCTACCGAAACAATGTTGTAATAGCATAGTTTATAGGGAGGTGAATAGCGCTACTATATAGTTTTAAGAAACAATTTTTTTTTTTTTTTTTGTGGTTTCAATATTACTTGTCAAACGTATATACATTAATTGATGTGTGTCAAAACAATGCTCTTACCGAGCTTAAACAACAAGTATAAATTTTAATACAAGAAGCTATGGATACACTCAACCCCAAGACGTTTAGTTGATTGGATTAGATAGCCTTCGGGACAAATGTTTCCATACTGTAAACATCTTTCTCAATCAGAGGAGGACAATCACATTGCAAGTTTGACCTTTTTTTTGTAATTTTAATTGTGGTAAACTTACTCATCTATACCTTGCGGTAATTATTCCTTCCCGCATGACAAGATATAAATTTAATTCTGTCCATATTTTTATGTTTGTTTCAAGTCCAAATAAAGGAGAGGGTTGTCATAGAATAGATTAGCAATTGAACCAAATTATTCTTTAATTGATTGGCTCAACCTTGTCGTCATTCTAATACCACTTTATGGAGAAATGAGATTGGAGATTAATTTTGAAACGAGTAACGACAATTCAAGACAAAATAAATAAATAAAATTCACTCTTACTTCTTGAACTTATACAAAACTATTTATACATGTAGCAAGAAACTATTACATACTTCTTCCAAGCTAGGAGGATTCAAAATAATTAACAAAAAACAGTTGATCCTCGTGACCTACCTTACCCAACATCCCAACACATATGCAAGCTCAACCAACCGGCCGCTTTACACTTTTAATCATTCCCTCGTTTTTGTTAAATCCCTTGTCTACCTTTCCGTGTTTATTTTCATATATCTTAAATTCCAAATATAAATACACTAGTATTCTCCAAATAAATAAATAAAATCATAAAATAGATGAAAAATAACTAGTGTACAACAATAAGAAATTTTAGTTTTTCCTTTTGGCCGTTGTCCAAAAAAGGCTTACTATTGATAAACTATTATCAGCATTACATAAAATTTTCAGGATTACCTATAAATATATACCTATAAGGTGCTTTCTACAATGGCACTTTCAGTGAAGAACCGTGTGCAATGGCAGAGGCTTTAACTTTACTAACTAGACTTATTCCATCGGCTCATCCAATGATTGCATGTCGAGTCGTGTGACTTGGACGAATTGTCATTTATTTTATTCGTTCCAAGTTATACTTCACCAGTTCTTCCAGAACGAAACGAAACGAACCCGGAGGGAGGCATTGAAGATTTTGAATTGCTATATTAGCTTTCTCTCTTGCCAAGTCTTGTGCCCTCTGTATTCCTCCACATCTTTTCACAATCTCAATGGCCTCTTCGATAGAACCGGTGTCGCAAAATTCAGATTCAATTATATCCCTCAATCTTGCTTCTTTCTTTAGTGCAAATATCACTGGTGCAGTTAGGTTACCATTTGCCAGGTCACTTCCTGCCGGTTTTCCCAGTTGCTCGGCTGATTGAGTGAAGTCCAGAATGTCATCAACGATTTGGAAGGAGAGACCAAAGTTCTTACCATACTGATACATCTGCTCGCTAATACAACTGTCGACCCCACTGAAAATGGAGGCTCCTTTGGTGCTAGCAGCAATCAAGGAGGCTGTTTTGTAATAACTCTTGATCAAATATTCCTCCAGTTGAACGTCACAATCGAACAAACTAGATGCCTGCTTTATTTCACCACTAGCAAAATCTTTAATCACCTGCAATATTATCCCCACATAACTAGTTGCATTTCGCTGTAATGTGAAATTAACAAATTTGTTTCGAGGACAGATATTTTTGGTTTTTCTCAGGATCAAGTAACTGATCGTCATATTACGTGGTTCCTGGGACGTTCCTATTTTTACGTGAAAAGTCTAGTATAGTATACCTGACTGATAAGCTTTATGACTTCGAGATTTTCAAGATTGGCAAGGTACCATGATGACTGTGCAAACATAAAATCACCTGCCAGCACTGCCACTCTTGTACCATATAATTGATGCACAGTTTCCTTTCCTGTAAATGGAGTACATGCGCGAGGTTAGCCTAAGAAAAAGAACTAGCTCCAAAAAAATTTAAAAAGCTAGCAACAGACTGTCTTTCATAATTTGTTAAAATATCTAGAGCACATAGTGAAACCCTCGGAGTTTGGCGATCTACTCGAAATTGTAAACTCATTGGTGGATCATCTTTCATAATTTAATAAAATAAAAGGACTTGGGGTGTAAGAAGCAGACTGATAAGAGGTGAGAGACCAAGGAAGGCAAACACATCCATACATGGAAATGAATGTTTAGCATGACATTTATCGGGACAACTATTGAACAATGAAACTTGAGCATTCGGGTCTTAGGTGAAATGAGGTTTTATCAGCGTGAAGTTTTCATTGAACTGATTTCTGGAATATTAATCAAAGCTATGTCCGAAAATTCATAAGTAAACAACAACAAAACTTAAAAAAGTGCTTTTCCTTTTTCTGTTGACGAAACCGGTTAATAGAGCCAGTGAACCTTGTTGACCGAGACAGTTTGAAGGCTAGATTGGGGATACAGTGCCAGTTTTCCTAATTGTCTAATAAAAGAACACAGAGTTACTCGATTACTTCAACGGAGCAAAATACACCCACCAAAAAAGAATCAATAGCACAAAGATTCAAAGGCTAACCTCTTCGCATGTCACTTTCGTCTAATACATCATCATGTATCAAACTTGCAGTGTGGATCATTTCAATGATCTCGGCTAACCGTCTATGTTCTTTTGTCAGTTCCCTGAAGAATTAAGGCATTCTATAAATGTAAGCAACTTAATTTTCATTAGAGAGTACTACAAATAGGAAATCAGATAGCTCACTTCAAGCCAACAATTTCTGCAGTGGCTCTTGATACTAAAAAAACTAAAGCTGGCCTCATCCTCTTTCCACCAGCCCCAAAGATTTGCTCAGCAGCAGACATCAATACTGGATTTTCTGCACCAACAATCTGACAATAAATTCTTATCAGATATGCAAGTTGCAAGATATGGGGTTGCAATGAATAAACGGTTGCATATCGAACACAAAGTTGGGTACCAAACTTAAAACTATTTTTTTCAGAAACTACTTGTAGGATGCTTAGTGGCATAGAATGTGGTAACAAATACAAAATTGAGACACGAACGACATTATGTGAAGTGATTGTTCCACCACTGTATCAGTAGAAATTGAGTGGAAAATGATAACTGAAAGAACAATAAATAGCAGAAGAAACTGTAATGTAAAGCCAACACACCATGACACAGTACAACTTCTTCGAATTAATTTTGTGAACTCGACATACATCAAAATAATGTATTTACAAGTGATAGATCAAAAGAATGAAGCAACACAATATTGAAGACTCCATCTTTACAATATATGACATCATCAAATTTTCTGCCTTCACTGAATTGTAAAATTTGTCTTGTAACTACTGTATTTGGCCTTAGGACAAAGTTACTGCAAAGTAAAATTATTTTTATTTTGGAATGTTAAAGCATAAATTCTTTATGAAAAGCATAGGTTCTCTAATGAATATAAAACGGTTATGCCTCGCCACCAAGGCTCCTAGTGGAGGCCACACTGTAGTCTATTTGGAGACATTGAGTCAGACCTGACGAAGTCAACAAAGACCCAGTCAAAATAAAGAAGTCAAAGAAGAAGTTGATCTCCATTGTTTCGAGACTCTTACGTGGCCGATGCCCTATCTCTATACGAAGCTCTCTTTGGCCGAAACACTCTCCCCATCCAAAGCTCTCTTTGGCCAATGCACTTGTTGGCTTTTAAGGGATTTGTAGATAATCTTTAGGAATGATTGATCTAACGTTTATATTAATAGATGTCGGGATTGTCAGCTTAGGATGTAGGTTGACTGACTTGTTGTCAATGTATTAAATGTATGGCAGACAGAGTGACGTGAGGTTTCTACCTGGGAGATGAGGTCACGTCGGCCAAAACTCTATAAATAAGCAACTCTTGTAATTCATTAAAGGATGATGCAACTGTGTACACTCAAAAACATATTCAGCTTTCTCCTTTGCTTCTTTCATATTTATTTATTGGAGTTTAGTTTTTTTTTTTTTTTTTTTTTNATTGTTCGTGATTGTTTTTTTATATACAATCACCTTCGATGTTGCCGATACATGAACACTTTTCTCTTGCGTCGTAAAGTATCTCCTACGTCCATAAACGCCATCCTTTCCGTCCCAATTTTCGATCAAAAGAACGAGAGTGGCCCGACATCCGTTGTCCACATAACCATTACAAAAGTGAGGACAACAAAAACCATAACTCCATGGTATCTACAGAAGAAAGCTAATAATATATTCGATGAGATTTATTTAGATTAACGGGATGGATATCTAGATACTTATGAAAGTTATGTCAAGCATTCAGGCATCTTCAGTGTATGTTTTTCATTCCACCACATTTCTTTCACTAACTATGCTAGAGAAATGCCATGTGCTATAGAGCCCCAGTTTGGTAAGAAGCATCTAATTTACACTACCAGTATAGTGTTGCAGCACATCTCCAGTTATGGTCGAATTTAATTGCTTCCTCAATGGGAAAGTGCCTAGCTAGTGGCATCAAATTCTACTTGAACCCGACTACTCTTATCCAGTCAGGTGAGTTGTCACACAAGCTAGATCGTCAGTAACAAATGCTCATCTTGGCATGTTGTTCTTACACCACAAGCAAATATAACATAATTATTATTTTTCTATCAAATTGGGGCCTCCAGATTAGAATTAGACACATTTGAAATCAACAGTTGAATTAATAGCCTGAAACAAGCAAATTAATATATATCGTTCACAGTAGGTATAAAACACTTTATAAGCCTATTATTTGTTCTTAATTTTGAAACCGTATCTTAAACTTGCTATTAGATGCAAAAATACAGAACACGGTTTTCATAGTGATAAGGGCATTTTATGAGCTTATTCGGGCCGGCTTCTATTCTTATTTATTTAGAGCTTGTTTGATTCCCATTTTATTGAAAGAATGTATTTTGGAATAGTAAATTGAAAAAAAAAATGTAATGTTAAAAAATAAGAAAAAGTTTTTGGTTTGTTTGTAATATTATTTTATTGAAGAATGTGTGGTTGAAAAGAAGTGAGAGAAAAATGTATTTTAAAAAATAATGGGGGTCAAACAAGCTCTTATATATAATTGAGTGATTATCTACTTCATTTGTGTAAATTATGTTAATTGTAGAAAAATCCCAACTTAGATGCAATTATGTGGAAAGAGGCTATTTGAACCTTAATTGGAGTTGATTTAAAGTAATCGAAGATTAACCGGATTGCAAAAAATAATTGGAAGTATTAATGGAGCATTTGGTAAAAATTCATAAGTTTGGGAGTTAAATTCGACATTTGGAAAGTTTGAGGATTAAATTGCAAACTCCGAACTTGTCTCGGATCAATTATTATGATTTTGGAATGAAAAGGACTTAATTGCAAAATAAAAGAAGATGGAGAAATAAAGTCACAAGAGAAAATGAGTTCAATTGAAGGAAGAAAAAATCAAAGAGTTAGGGTTTCAAGATTTTATAAGAAAAAGGCAGAATCTTGGTGTAAGATCTTCATCTTTTTCTCGTTTGTCCTTAATGTCTGGTGAGGTGCTTTAATTCCTTCTTGTATTTTTGTTTTCCCATGATGTGTAATGAAGTATTTAGTTATAATGAATGATCGTAATCTCATTTTGAAACTTAATTTTAATTAAAAAGTTTTAAATCTCAAGTTGTTTTTGTGAATTGCTTTTATTCTATTCTTAATGTTTCGATAAATTAGTCACTAATTCATTGATTTCGTGAGCAATAATTATGTAAAGATATGGATTATTTTTTAGACCACGTTGTAAAAAATGATAATTTAGTATAAAACGTAATGATACTTTTGCTAGTTATTACGGTCCTCACACAAATTCTTATAATAGTAATTGTGTTTAATTAATATTGATTTATATAGTGATATGTAATTAAAATATTTAAATAGACTCAATAAGAACTCAATAGGAGTAAATTGAATACATCGGGTAAACATAATCAATTGTATAAAACTTGATACTTGGTAAAATCATGAATTCTAACATTTAAACCATCATATTAAAAAAATTAAAAAAAAAATCACTAGTGTATCTAAAACAGAAAATCACGAAAGGACAAATAACTATTTTATTTGTTATCATCAAATTGAAGTTAGAAATAATTGAATCAATTGTTAGATAGCAATGCTTGTATAAACGATATTTGGACTCATTACTATCCATACTTGTTACGATCTGTACACCAATGCAAAGCATATAAATCAATTTGAATCTTGTCGACAAGAAACTTACTGACTGCAAATTTTTGTTCAGCGTTTGAAGGTCTTCAGCAACTACTTCAAACAAATTTGTCAGCGAAGCAGGGCTTCTTGACTCTTTCTTCAAATCTAGCACTTGTGGAGTATCTGCTGTAATCCCTAAAATTACACCAAAATGAAATAAAAAATCACAATCTAAAAGAATAAAAGGTCAAAAACTAATTCAGCTATTAAACCAATAAAATTGGATCAGAGGGAAAAAAGCAGCAGTACCTGTGAGCAAAGCTTCTGGAGTTTTTGTCCGTGGACCAATTTCAGGCTGAAAACTCAACAATTTTCGAGCTTTATAGCCTCTATTGGGATTTCTAACTGCACCCTTAGCATAATTCCTTACAGAAAATCGGTCAAAAGAGGCATTTGAAGAGCATCCACAGGCCAGAAAATCCAACATTGTTCTTCCAAACTCAAGATTATGGCATGCCACCGCCGTCATTCTCAAACTAAATTCAATCAAAAAGCAAAACCACTAAGATTTACCAGAATTCACCTCAATTTCGCATTTCCCACACACCCACCAAGTGAAAACTCATTCCAAGAAATAAAGAATCGAATTTTTTTTAGATAACTGAGAAGCTATTGTGTTCCGAAAGAGAGAAGGAGTTGGGAGTTACGTATGGAATTGCAGAAAATTGAGTGGATCAGAAAATACCACATAGTTTTGTTACATAAATGATTAGGAAATGAAGGAGAAAGTTAACTGATATATTATGGACAAGGTTTCATAGTTGAAAGGAGTGGACAGTGGACCTTCTTATCTTAACACTAATATTTGTCAGCGGCTGGTGGTGCAGGAGAGACAGAATCTGCCAGTGTGTGTGTGATGCCTATTGATCCTTCGATATTATTATGGCGCAGGAAATTATTGTTAATTTTGAAAACTGATGACGCAAGTAAAAATGAGGTCAAATATTATCGTTATAGAAAAATAAACAATATCTATCAATTACAAATCTAAATATATAGATATAAATTTCATTAAATGTATAAAAATATTTTTGTCACACAACAGAAGCAATTCGTACCAATGTTGTTGGCACGCTAAGTTCCTATTCGAACCACATTATCATTATTCTATTCATTTTTAACCATATATTTTTCAATAACACATCAATAATTTTTCCTTCTTTTTCAACCACATATTTACCATCACATCACCAAAAAAAAATACATTTTTTCCATTTTAATGTGCATCCAACACACTCTAAACTTAGCAGATGTATGCAGAGAACATGAGCTCCTAATGATTAACTTTGCCACTGGTTGTATATTTGAATATAATGCCACACCCTGAAGGTTCTGGGATTGGATTTAAGGAGGAAGATAAACCCAATTTCACTGGTTCTTTCTATTCTAAAACTAAGGCCATGGTAATTCCCCCTTACCCTGAGAAATTGTGCTTGCCGAAGTATTATGTTTTCTTCTTTTCTTTTCATATTTGATATGTCTTAGCATTATGTTTAAGCACGGTCAATATATATGCTATATTTGTCTTGTTAATCAGGTGGAAGAACTACTGAAAGAATACGACAATGTTGCACGCTCAGAGTTCAAATGCCAATATCTTCAGACCTGAAAAACCCACGCAATTTCATTACAAAGATTTCTCAGTACAATAAGGTAGTGAATATTCCCAACAGTATGACCATTTTGGACGAGCTTCTTCCGATTTCAATTGAGGTGGCAAAACGGAACCTGAGGGGCATATGGAACTTCGCAAAACCTGGTGTTGTCAGCCACAATGAGATTTTGGAGATGTACAAACAATATATTGATCCGGATTTCAAATGGGTGAACTTCACACTTGAAGAGCAAGCTAAGGTGATAGTAGCTTCTAGAAGTAATAATGAAATGTGTTGACCTCAAAATATGTTACCAACGGATGTCGGACTCACTCGTGCATGCGTAAACTAGATCCAACACGTAAATGCATATCAACGGTCGAGATCACTCCAAAATTGGACGTGGGGGGAAGCTCAATGACACGAGACATTTTCGTTCGGGTTCCGGTAAGATATCCAGAATACGATTGTATAATAATAACCAATCGCTACGAACTCAAATTAAAGATTGTATATCAATATAGGAGAGTAAAACAAGTTGCTTCAAGTATCTGAAATTAAAGTAGTCATCAATTGTTACATGGTGGGGGTATTTATAGCGTTACAAACTGAATGGTTATCCTTGGATGAAATTACACGTGGCCTTATCTCCTTGGCCGAAACATCAAATCCTAGCCACCATGTTGACTTTCCTAGCTTTACAAAGCATTTAATACTCTTATATCCTATTGACAAGACAACACACAAAATACATTTTTTACAAAAATCATATCAATTATTCAAATAAGATTTCTATAATAAATTTAAGATCTCTGCACGTGGACCGTCACTAGCTAGGTAGAGCCTCGGACTCGGTCGCTTCGACATGCCCACCTCGGATTAGTAATGGGCCCGAAAATCATCCCAGGGCCTCGTCTTCTAAGGTTGATGGTTCGGCAGGAGTGGGTCCACAATTTCACTGGGTCGGCCACGTGGTAATGCTAGTAGTAAGTCATAACAAAATGGATGCCTCCAAGTTGAAGAAAGAGTTCCCTAAATTATTGTCAATCAAAGAGTCCCTCATCAAGTATATGTTTGAACCCAACAGGAAACCCTACGTTGAATAAGCACCTTAGATTGTGAGCCCGAGGGCTAATACTGGATTTTGTATCAAGTGATTCCCATTACCTTTTTCCTATGTTGATAAGTTTAGCCATCAATCATTCTTAGTTATAGACGGCTTTTTATTTTAGAATCATGATAGTTTTAAGATGAGTTTTCACTTTTATCATTGGTAATTGTTGCCCCTATCCTATGTCATATGGCGGATCCAGGATTTGAGGTCAACTAGGGTGGTCATTGATCGTTGACTAATGATCGTTGACAATCAACGGTCGTAATAGTGAGGTTGTTTATTAATATTTAATTAAATAATATTAAAAATTATTCGATCTATATGTAAATGCACTAAAACATTAAAATCATATGACTCGATAGGGGGACTTTTTTGGATCAGATGCAAGATCATTCACATTGAATTAAGCTAGGGACTTCTTTGTGTTATTTAACAATTCATGTGCTCGACTAGAAATAGTGACGAAACTAGATGCACAACTAGAAGAATTAAGTTGGGACAATAACATATTCTACAAATACCCTAATTTATCATTTTCATTTATCGCAAACAAATCACAGTCCAATCCTACATATTATCACATATTCTCAAATTCATAAAATCCCTAAATTCGTAAATTGTAAACTTCACCCGTCCACGACCATATCATATTTGATTTTAGAAGTGGCCTTAATTTTCCCAATGCACTTTAGCATCCAAGATTTCGTCTTTCATCCTAAAATCCAAAACCCCATGTAACTTTTAATCATTCATTTGTTTAATTGCAAAGCAAACCATCCAAGAAAGGAATTACATCAAACACACAATACTCAATTCATACACACAAAATCATTTTAATGATTATGGACTTGTTGACCCAACAATGAAATGGATGGAATTGGACTCACACTAAACACTGTTTTCTTCTTCTCCACCAACCCAACATTTTTTAGTCAGATTCACTGCCACCAAATGTCATCGTTTCCATTTCAACTACCATGATCACCTTCCTTCTTAAACCCTTTATTTAAGTCTCAACTCCGGGGTTTATGCTTTTTGTTGACCCAAACAAATGTGACGCTTACGTGGACAACAGGCACCGAGTCCACTTATGCCAACTCAAGCAAATTTTGAGGCGTTTTAACCGAAACATTGGTGAGAAATGGAACGAACCATGAACGCGGGAGATGCTTTACATCGGGAGATAAAAGTGTTCGAGCTCCGATGAGTGAAACAAAGTTGATGCACTAACAACAATCACCAATCAAATACTAACGTGAACCAACTAAACGATCAAACTAAGAAAGGAAATATTGTATCTTAAGAGTTTACAAGGTAATTTTTATTATCAAGAGTTCAATAATCTAATTTTAGAAATCCCCCTTCAGTTACAAAGTTGTTCTATTTATCGTGCATTGGCCGCGTCGTGTTCATTGGATCAGATCCACATAGCTTCATCTCATTGACTAAGGCTTCACATCACTGTCTATTATACAATTAATAAATTGACAATTGGTCAACCGTCCTATACAATAGGCTGATACACCTGACATTCTTTATTACAAACGTTACATCAATCACTTTTAAAGATTCCCTAAGAGTCTTGTATGAGATAATTTCAGCTTCAGGGGAATTGAGGGCCTCGATTGGAGGAAGCTTTGTGTTGGGTTTTTTAGTGAGGAGCTTCGGCCTCTTCCATCTCCTCATGAAGTACCTCAGATTATGTGCTTCGGAGTGCTTTAGAGTGAAGGCTTCGATAATATGACCTCACATTTGACCAGTTAGGTCTTTGTTGACTTTCCTGCCTACATGGATTACTACGTGACACCTTGATTTGGGCCTCGGTGGCGAGGCGTAACACTTTCCTTCCCTCTTTCCCATCGAAGTTGCATCCTTGAAATGTAATTGAATTCTACAAACTGTTAAACTATCCTGGATCCAATGGATTAGGCCAATTATACATATTTTTTAAAAAACAAGTGGCCCAAAAGAAAAGGCCAATTTTTTTTAAAAAAAAATGCACAATCCACTCTCCTTCACCTTCCTCACACTTCTGCCCCTGACTCCATGCGCGACCGCTTCAAGTTTCCTCAGTGGCTCCCGATGCCGACTGTAAATTCCGACGAAGCCAGCACGGGCGGCGGCATTGCACTCTCGCCAGGTATTGGCTCCACCCTATGTGGCTGTTTATTGTTTTTTACCAGCATGCTGGGGTGTAAAATATTGAATCCTCCTATTATATGAAATTTTTGAACTTCATACTACTACTTCGAGTGAGTATATAATAATTGGGATGTGTACAAGATGTCATTTTCAGAATATGCCACTGTGGGTTGGGTGATGCTTCACACCTTCATCGCTAGTGCACTTAAACTGGCCATTATATTAGACAAATGTTTAAGTTGAAGCATTAATTTGGAAATTATGGATGGGGGCGGACCCAGCACTCAGCGAGGGAGTGTGGCCGCCCGTGTTGGATTCACCGGAGTCTTCAATATTGCCGGACGCGGGGTTACAGTTTTTGTTGCAAAGAGAAGACGGAAGAAGAAGACCATTATTTTATGTTTGGACCCTTTTTAGGTTCTTTTGTTTTGGGCTGAGAGAGTTGGGTTTTTTTTTAAAAAAAATTAGGCCCAATATAAATGAAATAATATCCATTACATTTACCTTCAATTTGCTGTATTGATTCAGACCTTTTCATTTTAAAAAAAAAAAAAGTTTTATGCAGTTTCTTATACGGTTCGATGGAGACTTTTGGGATAGAGAATTGTTCATTTGGGTGCAAAAGAACAAGGTCAGATTCTTTTGTAGTTTTTGTTGCTCATTTGGTGTAACAAAACTAGGTTTGATTCATTTTTCAATTATTGTGGAATTTTAGGAATTTGGGACAAAATGTCATGGTTTGTTTTCATTTTTTGAATCCATTGGTTTGAAGAGTTGATTCAGTGAGACAGATTCATTCATCATACGATTGATTTAGGAGCATCGTTCTTGATTTGTCATTTTTTTTTGGATTATTGAATTAGAAGATATGCATGCTTTTGCTTGATGGGGCAGATTGGAGCTTGCAGAATGACAATGGTTGGAGTGCACTCCAGGAGGCAATTCACAATAAGGAAGGATTGCAAATATTATAATACCAATCAGTTGAGTTCTTCTTGTAAGTACCGATTTTTCATGACTCGAATTTCTTCGACTGAGTCTTTTGAGGATAGAGAATTGTTTGCCATAGCGAGTTTATCCAAAACACATCCAAATGTTGCTTAATAATAGTATCGAGTTCAACGTTTTCAAAATATGAAATCCCATAGAATGCGGTTAGTCTAATATGTAATGTTTTAGTGCATTTACATGTATATTGAATAATTTCTAATATTATTTAACTAAATATTAATAAACGATCTCGTTCTTATGATAGTTGATTGTCGACGGTCAATGATCAACGATCACCATTTGATCTGTGCTTAACTTTTGTGTTTGATCCGCCACTGATTAGAGGGATGACAAAGGACCCAAGCCTCCCTCGTAGGAGGAGAAAAATTTGTGGGACTGTGATAGAACCATTAACTCGTATTCAGGGGCGGACCCAGCACAAAAGTTCAGCCCGGGCGGACGTTAACCATTTACTGTTGACAATCAGTCATTGTAAAAACGAGCTCTTTTATTAATATTTAATTAAAACCAAGCCACACTTGTACTAGATAAAAACCAGTTTTGCTTCCAAAACAATATTCCAAATCTGAACACAAAGAATCTCATAAGAAAACATGCGTTTCTTATGTAGCAAACATGGGCATTGGATCGTAGACTAGCATTTATATTAAAACAGAACAGAAAAAAACAAGCTAAATACATATCAATTACAGCTTATGTAGCATGTGAAAAATAGGATAATTCTAATGCATAGGACTTACCCAAGGAA
>CAIGRB010011278.1:17250-40213 GCA_903798255.1 Fraxinus quadrangulata
AAAAAAAAAAGGTTGTGACCTGTTCTTCTTCCTCCCCGGCTTCTCTATTCTTCTCTTATCTCCAATCAACGGCGCCTG
Source organism: Fraxinus quadrangulata (assembly GCA_903798255.1). Lineage (NCBI taxonomy): Eukaryota > Viridiplantae > Streptophyta > Magnoliopsida > Lamiales > Oleaceae > Fraxinus > Fraxinus quadrangulata. Next base: position 17,329 of record CAIGRB010011278.1, read on the forward strand.
ACGGAATTGAAGGCTCCGGCGGATCCAGCACGGGCGGCCGCCTCCCCTCGCCGGGTGCTGGGTCCGCCCCTGCTCGTATTACGACATATCACGACACTTCAATCACCGAATGTGTCTGTTTTCCTCTCTTACGAGCTCGCGTCCGAGGTGGAGTCTAATTGCATCTTGGCTGTCTTTAAGGCTCATGCTTTCAGACCCATTTTTGCCGTTTCAGTGTGTCCGTCACAGAATTGAGCCCACTATTACTAAATAAGGCCCATCAATCTGCTTGTGTGGCTCCAATTTTGCCCCTCTCTGAGTCCCATATTTTCGGCTAAATGTGTTGATAAAAATATGAGTTTTGATAAAAATGGGGCGTCAAACAAAGGCTCATATGGCTCATTGGACTCAAAACCCACAAGCCCATGTGATTCCGCCGTAGTCACATAATTTTTCCTCTTCGGACAGAACCTACCAAGTCTGCATGCGAAATTTCTTCCTATATTGACGCTACAAAATCTCTCTAAATATTCATTGAATTTCACTGATTTTCTCAGTCGTGCTCGTGAAGAAAACTACTACGGCGGATAATTACTGAATCCAGATCAAAGGTTGTTTTCTCCATCCAGAATTTAATTATTTGGTTTGGTTTCAACTGCTTCGAATTTCATTGCTAGGGTATCTGCCTTACCTTTTCCGGATTGAAGTTAGAATTTCTGTGTAATTTTTCCGCTTTGAATGCTAACCTGTTATTTCGTTGATATTTTCCTTCTTTATTGTAATTGTTGGCGTTTTTTGAGCTAGGAAGAAAATTTTTATTTGGGTTTTTTTTTTACCTATAAAAGAAATCTTGTGTAGAAAAAATTTCTAAAATTACATGGTAGTCCATTGGATACAATCTTGATTGTAAATTTGGGTGTGTACAAGTCTTTTTTATTACGACAATGCTTGAGGAATCATATTCTCTGTTTTGTTGTGTTTATCATGCTAAGGCTTAAATAGCACATGCGAATAACAGAAGTCGAAGAGATTGTGATGGAAAATATTGACAAGGTAAATTATCATTTCATCTTCTAGTAACAAGAATATTAAGAGTTTAGAAAGTAAATCTTCTAATGCTCAGCAGTCGCCAAAAAGAAAAAAAAATTCCCTACTTTTATTTTTTGTTTGGTTTAAACCTTTGATTGATCTCTTCCAGAATATTGTACTGAAAGTGAATCTCAATTGCTGCGAAGAATGTCCAAAGAAACTAGAGAAAGCACTGTCGAAACTGACTGGTAATTACAGTCTAGTAGGGACCAAAAATGCATGCACTTAATATTTTTGCTCATCATTTTTTTTTTTTTCTTTTTCATATTTTAAGCTCATTATATATTCTGTGTGCAATAGGGGTGTCTTCACTGGCCATAGATACAGAAGAAAATTTTGTATCAGTCTCAGGAACAGTGGATTCAGATACACTCAGAAAACTTGTTTATGTAGAGATAGGGAAAAAGGCAAAAGTTGTATCCTGCGACACAAAATCTACAAACAATATCGAGGAGAAAAAACCTAACAACACAAAATCTACGGGAGACAAAGATTTAAAAAACAAAAGTAACTGTCATCACAAGGGAAAAATGCATAAAGGTTGCTGTTGCTGCTGCTGCTGTCAAGATGGAAATTGTCATAAGAAGATGGAAATTAATGAGCATAAATGCGAAGCTTATGAAGGACCCCCCAAGGTTAAAGATTTTGTTTGTAGGGATTATTTTTGCAAAATCCATCCAAGGAGTCGAAAAATAATTGATCGGGTGCCTGCAAACGAAAGTAGTGCCAGCATGTTTGGTTATTTTCCAAACTCCACACAATGGTATTATGGTGGACCACATCCTTGGTATCCTCTTAGAAGCTCGTATTATCCGAGGCGATACCCGGAGCAACCACCCACTCGATACGGGTATTATCAGCCGCCAAGGAGGCCACAAGGCCAAGAACCGCCATATGGTTTTTATTAGAGTAGCCATGTCTGTGCCTACTCACCAAGATTTATTTTTATTTCGTTGAAGCGTATTTTATTCAGATTCTTCCATTTCATTTTCAAAGATTTTGAGTTCCTTCTAAATATTATTATTGCTTATAAAAACTTCAATTTAACCTTCACGTGTTGGTTTTTCTTGAGTGGAGCAGTTGGCTTATGTGAGCTTTTCAATGTTCTAATGATCTGTTTCTTCCTGTTTGAGCCCCATTCTTTTGCCGAAATATATTTTGGAATAGTAATTTGATATCGGAATGTGTGATTAAAAAATAAGGATAAATTTTGGGTTTGCCTATAATATTATTTTATTAAAAAATGTCTGGTGAAAAGAAGAATGAGAAAATATATTTTGAAAATAATGGGGATTAAACAAGGATTACTTATGCCCCCATTTGGCTCCAATAAATAATATTGCACGTAGACTTAAAAAAAAATTCTTCATTTTTAACCACATATTCTCCAAAAAAATTATTATTTATCTCATATAATGCCCTTATTTGGCTCTCATTATTTTCAAAATACTTTTTTCTCTTTTTTATTTTTAACTACACATCTTTCAACAAAATAATATTACACGCATATCCAAAAAAAATTCTTACTTTTTAACTATACATTATTCAATAAAATAATATTACACACAAATTCAAAAGTTTTCTTTATCTTTTAACCACATCCCCTATAAAAAAAATCATTTTCGAATTGAAAAATTCTACCTCAAACAAGCTTTAGTTGTCAACTTCCAACTAATAAATTCTGCATTTAACAACAAAGTAATAAATTCTACTTTTAACATTTTATTTTGTTGATTAAAATTAATTTCTCATTCATTCTAAGCTGGCCATATAATCTTTTTTTATCGTTTTAACATATACAAATTACAAAATGACATACATAATTTTCTTGGTTTCTCTACTATACGGGGAACTTTCATTGAAGAAAAGTCGGATATTGTAATATCAATATATTGTGTAAAAATAAAAGTGAAAAAAGAAATATTAATATCAAGAGACTCGATACGAACTTAATATATGGAGAACGTAGATAAAGATAGATAGAAAATTTGAGTTTTTTTATAGTAATCAATGTGAGAAATAATGAAATAGTTTATAAACAAAAAAAGCTTGTAAAGTGTTACAGTGCCACTACCCTGTTAGACATTCAAGTTTTTGGAAATTTTGAATTCAAATTTCGCAATCTTGATATCTAAATCTCTGTAAGATACAGAAATTGATTTCTGTTTTCCTCTTTATGGGGCTATTTTCTGTAACACGAGGGAATCAAGCAATCCATTTCAAAATATATTTTTGCTATAATTCTGTGCCCCATGGCACCACCTGCCCAACCATCTACTAAACACACACTCCTATTTCTCTCAGTGACTAGTATCAAAACAACCCATAGCCAGTATATAGCATTTCTCTTCCTCGAGAATCCAAATGCCTTTTGGAATCTTAGTTGTTCAAAATCAAATAAGTGGATAAAGAATGAAATAAGAACAAACAAAAACAAAACATGCCCTAAATGATCTATGCGACCGCATAAGTCATTTAGGCTTGTGGTCGCATAGAAGGCTGCAAGAAATTTAGAGACAGCCAATGCTATAACTATGCGAGCGGTCACATATTTATAAAAATATGATCGTTGGCCGAGTTTTTTCGAATTTTCCGATGGTTGTTTGATAAAGCATTGCACATTTTGGTTTGATTTTGGAACCACTTCGTGAAGGATGGTTGATACCCATATATATTCATTGTGCACATCAAATTAAAGAGTCAATTGTTTCAATAATCACCCAACTTATATCATTGTCACAGACTATTCATTAAATTTTAAAGTGTTTCATAGTGCTCACTGAACTTTGTCTGTTTGCACTCCGTCCATCATACTCAAAAATCCGTTATAATATTTGCTGACGTGGCTAACGAAAATCTAACGTTGCAAGTTATGGCCGTTAAAAAAATGACAACTCAGCGAAATCATTGTTTTTTTACTCATCCAACTTACACTTCGTCACAGTTTACTCATCGAACTTCAAAATGCTTCCTAATGGTCACTTATCTTTGAAATGTTGCACTCCATTCATCATCCGCTATATTTTGTTTCCTTCATTCCTAATGTTCGCACAAAAATTTCACGTGGTAAGTTACCAATGTTAGAAAAAATTTCACGTGGTTTATTTATTTCCTCTTTCAACTTCTTGATTTGATTCTGTTTGTTGCATTTTTAAAAAGACTCAGAATCTTTTCCGTTCAAAAGCATTTATTCTAGCATGTATGGTTAGCCGTACGTTCCTTTTTCTTTCTTCTTTTTTTGCAATGCTAAGGAAAAAAATTTTAAGCACAAAGTAATTAAATGTTTTAGGTCATGCAAAGAGGTACTACACACAAAATTACAATTACTTTCCAAACATACACTAGAGTCGGATTTTCGAGTATGTTTATATCAGTAGTTTTACACACGAATTCAGCTAGAAACTAAGGCCATGTTTGTTTCTGATTAAAATCAAATTTTAATCTAAGTTAAAGTCAAACAATCAATATTAACTACATCTTTCATGGGTTCCACAGCTTTTCAACCACACATTTCAAAAATTTCTATCATAATTTATTAAAAATTTAACTTTAATTTCCACCAAACATCCACTGAGTTTATTTCACATCCAATAGAAAGATCAAGAATTCTACAGCGCGTTAACAGTGGGCTGTCAATAACTAATTTGGGCCTTTGAATATAGTGTCAACGTGTAGACTGACAAAAAATGGGCTGGGCCCATATTTTATTTTCTCTTTTTTCTTTTGGTGGTACAATATTCAATATTGTTAATTGTAGTTAAAAATACGTATACAGTGTGTATATTAAATGAACTAAATCTTCGTTGAAGTTTGAATTATTCTTTTTATCATAAGTTGGCTATTATATGCCACACACTGAAATATCGATGCGCTAATCATTTTCCTAACCTAATAAAAAAATGGGTATGTGGTGGTCCAAAATAGATACTTGAAGCCCTTCATCTACTTCGGTTAATTAATCAAACTCTTCAATATTAATCAATTCATTTTTTTAACATTTGTAACTTACCACGTGAAATTTTTGTGCGAACTTTAGGAATGAAGGAAACAAAATATAGATGATGATGAATTGAGTGCAACATTTCAAAGATGAGTGACCACTGGGAAGAATTTTAAAGTTCGATGATTAAACTGTAACCAAGTGTAAGTTAGATGAGTAATGAAACAATGATTTTGTTGAGTTGTCGTTTTTTTTTCAGGCTATAACTTGTCAAGTCAGATTTTCGTTAGCCACGTCAGCGCATAATGTAGCAGATTTTTTAGAGTGATAGACGGAGTGCAAACAGACAAAGTTCAGTAAGCACTGTGAAACACTTTAAAGTTTAGTGAGTAGTCTGTGACCATGGTACAAGTTGGGTAATTATTGAAACAATTGACTCCAAATTAAAAAATGATAATTCATCCAATTTTTTAGAGAAATTTTGTCCATTTTATAAAATCATTTTTTTTTTCACTTGTTCTATTGAATATTCACTTTGCATTTGGTGATCTTCATTAGATTTGTTTAATCCTACAAATTATTTGCCATTAAATCTTTAAAAACATTCTAGAGAAGGAAAATATCGTTTGAGGATAACGATTTTATCTTCGTGTTCAAGCTTCTAATTACAAGTTCAGAAATTTCAGATTTCTATAATAAATTCAAATTTTATAAGATTGCGTCCTTTTATTTGGCCAATCATATCTTTGATCGATATGTATCAACGAAATTATTTCGGTATCCTCTATATTCATAAATGAAGTGATACATCATGTACAAAGGTGTTCCCAACAATCTTTTATTTTCAGTTCTATTTTTCTCATGACGACATAATTTATTGATAAATCTCAATTTTCAACATATCAAATACCTGAACCTCTTCTGAAGTTTTATAATTTGTTATATTTTAATACTTATCAAAAATATATGCTTCCTTAATGGGATCATCATTGCTAATTGCTCTATTTTTGTCTAGAAATTTTTATATTAGAATCGAATATCATCACGTTTCAGATATACCATAAATTTATCGATCTCTTTGATCAATATATACTTCTAAATAAATTATCTTTCAATTTTCAGGTTCGAATTATCTTTTGTAAGAATTTCGAGCTTTTTAATTCCTCCCCCTAATTCTGAGAGAATTGTTCAATCAAATTATCAATCAACAAATGGCATTATAAAATATCACTTGTTTGGGATAAAAGGGTTCAAACTACTCATTTTTTCTAAGAATTCTTGATTTTTCATCTTAGTGCAATGTGGTTGATTAATTGTACATCTATTTCAATATCAAATAATTAGATGAAGAAATTGAACTCCAACCATAGTCCAATTATAATAGGGAAAACTTGATGTTGCAAATAAACCATTAATTGACAGAATCCATGTTTGCCAAAAAATACACGAAGTTCACAAGAGAAACCATGACTTGACAGTATCAATTGACAGAATCTATGCCAATACACGTAGGGGCAGACCCAGAAAATTAATTTAGCGCGGGCAGTATTAGTAAAAGTTTTAAAAAAAATTTATAACACAAACATTATACTAAAATGAAATACCTTACAATTATTCTTTGTGAGTTTTCCTACTTTTGTATCTTTGTACAATTGCATCATTATCAATCTTTAAGAATATATCTTTCTCAACATAAACAATAAGGCTATCATTCATCCACTCATCTCCAATTCGATTGCGCAATCTATCCTTCACAATGTTCATGACAGAAAATATTCTCTCTACCGTAACAGTAGCAATCGGAAGAATTAGTGTCAAAGTCAAAAACTTGTAAACCATTGGATATGATCTGCTCTTACTTGTCAAAACTAACTTCTGTGTTAGAGCACTAAGACCATTTAATTCTTCAAACTATTTGCTAGAGAGAACATAAAAAAGGTAATTATCAAGTTGATCATCAAGTGTGAAGAGTCCTACTTCTAGAAAATCTTGTGGATAAAATTAGAAAAATGATAAATGAAAATATCAGAAATTGGCATGAATGTTTCAATAAAGCCTAATGGGCTTATAGGATGTCATCACGTTCAAGTACCAAAGTAATTCCTTTTCAACTTACTTATAGACAAGAAGTTGTGTTGGCTACGAAAATCAATGTGCAGTCAATTAGAGTAAGCTTGCAAAATAATTTAAGCGATGGCGAGCATGCAAAATCACTAGTCTAAAATTTATTGGAATTGGACGAGTTAAGGTTGGACGTCCTAGATAAATTGCAGGTTCAAAAACGAAAAATGACTAATTTCTATAACAAAAAAGTTATAGCCAAGTGTTTTAGCTAGGGTGATTTAGTGTGGAAAACGATACTCCCTTTGGATAGTAAAGATTCAAAGTTTGGTAAATGGTCACCAAATTGGGAAGGGCCATATAAGGTGATACGAGTATTGTCAAATGGAGCTTACCATTTGGAAGCTTTAGATGGCNTTTGGAAGATTTAGATGGCACGAAGCATGTGAGATTCATCAACGGTAATTATTTAAAGAAATATGTTCATTCCATATGGGAAAGTGAACGAATAGAAGAAAATTCTATGCATAAGTAAAATAGTGGGCAAAGTTGAACGATTATGTTCAAATAAAACAAGAACAAAATATGTTCAATTAAAATCTTTCATTATCAAATATTAGTTACAAATCAAGAAATATAAAGTACAAATGTTCTATAAGCCACAGTTAGAAGCAGACTACCATTGTTTATCTATCAATCACTACAGAAAATAGTAAATTGGCCTTCGTCGCCTTCCTAAATGCATCGCTGCAATGCCTTCCTAAATGCATCGCTGCAATGCCTTCCTAAATGTACCGCTGCAATGATGGTCAGAGAAGCACTCTCAACAAGTGATTGGAGATCATAAATGAAAAGGATGCTGAGAATACCTTCATTGACCAAAGAAATGTTTCCTATAGCTCCCATACCAAAGAAAGTATCAAGACAGATGGTAAAATTGGGAAAAGGTTAAACACTTCATCTCTATTAAAAAAGGGAACAATTGATCTATTTGATATAGAAGGCTAATCAATGTCAGATGATGGCAAGAAACTGATTTTATGGAGCATGAAGGTGAAGATGATGAATGCATAACAACTATACAACTTTATAGAGGCTTGAAGGAGGCGAAGGGACGGAATGCAAATAGCCATATACATGCCGAAATTGAAGGTTCCCAAGTATTGGAGGAAAAATTTGGAATACCAAAAGTCTCATTCCATGTAAAAATCCCACAAGGGGGAAATGTACATGAATATTGCACAAGGTTAATAATTAAATTTTCGGGGAATATAGACGACTAAGGAAAATGTCAATTATGCTGTTTCAGAATCCATGCAAAAGCCATCACACAAGGGAATAAAACAATCATTTAATTAATGAAATTGGCTACCATTACAGTTTAGCCAATAGTGGCTGCCATCATAAAATTAAAATGTCTTAAAGAAAGGTTAGTGTACTAATTACAGTTTGTCCCAAAGAGAGCACATATATTCTTTAAGCTTCTCCCATTCACCGCACTGTTCAGAGGAAGCAGTAGATAGCTCTGTTATAAGCTCCTTATCCACTTCCAATTTCAAGTAACGCTCAAGCAAAGATTTGCTTCGCTCAACTTCTTAGGAAGTCGTATGCTTCTTGACGGCTAACCTGGTCTTACAGTCATCCATCCTGGCTTGAAGTTCCTTCATCTCTGTGGCTAGGCTCATCATCAAAGAATTTTCAACCATAACTTTAGAGGAGATTTCGGTTAGATCACTCTTGGCCTTCTAAAACTCTTGAAGCAAAGACTCTTTTTCATTCACAGCACGAAGATACTGAGACTCTTCAATGTTAGCTTCAAATCGGATGAAATTATAAGTGAAAGAAGCTCAAGTGCTTTAGCCATTTTTTCACTTAAAAGCTCGAATTTATTTCTTTGGCTAGAAGCGCTAGCATTGTTGATAAAAGAAACATATTCAAGCACTGATTTCTTGAGAATGTTCATATTTTCTTCTGAGAGTGCAGCAGATGAAGCAGAATGACGATTGGCTAACGCTGACCTTTGCTTGTTTCCAAGAAGTAAACAAATTCTGAATAGAGAGTAAAATGATGTCAGCGTCCTATAAAGGAAAATGCAAGCAGTTAGCATTTTCATTACAGTAAATGAAGTAAAGATGAGAGATAAAACAAAGGTCACCTCATCATGAGCTTTGGAAGGTTGGGACACATCACTGGTTGATCCGATCGCTTGTGGGGACTTCCCTTTATCTGAACGAGCAGGCTCTTCCACAATGGGCAAATCTATGGAAATCTCTGCAAAAATCAAATGATAGTGAGTCAAAGGACAATAACATGAGCAAGAAGAGAATACAATGTGTATTACCTTCCGGTTCAATACGTGGGGGGTCAGCACCCTAAGAAGGTGGGAGTTCTCCAATTGCCTGTGCGATCAAAGACTCTTGGCATATAGACTTCTCCTTAGATAAAGTCCATTTGTCAGGCGACTTAGACGAAGAAGCTTTAGTGGAAAGCGATGGAATATGGATAGGCAAAGGCGGAGTCCTCGAAGGAGAAGTTGAGCTCCTCTGAAACATTCAGGTAAAACATTAACATGTGAAAGACTTTTCATTAATATATGGAGGATTTTTCATAAATAAGCAAACTCAAATACCTTCTTCCTAACAATAAGAGGATCATCATCGTCATCGGGCAGACTTGGCAAAGCTGAAGCTAGCCATTTACGGCTGGAAACACCTTGGTATTCCAGTTGGAGCATGTGGGGAATTAGATGGAGTATGACTCATTACATGGTGTTTAGCGTGAGCAGGTGGGGATTTCAGAGGAGAAGAATGATTCTTGATAGAAATAGGAGTAGCAGGAATAGGAGAAACAGAAGAAGCCCCTGGCCACTCTAATAGATGGAAGGCACGGTTAGCATTAGTTGCAAACAACTTACGCTTCACCGACGGTCAGAATTGTTCAAAAAAGGGTTAGACAACAAAAGTGGGATTAAAAGGGGCTAAATAGAAGCTAGTGGTTAAAAGAGTATTATGAGCCTCAATGGCCTATGCCTCTATTTTATTGATGGTATAGAACCGTTCGGTTAGACTCTCGAAAAAACAGGGAGGAACGGGCTACTTTTAGCCAAAACTAAGTTGACAGACGACGAATTGAGGAGCATAAATCTCAACCCCTGCCTTAGCATTTGTTCCAGTAAGGATGTCATGGAACAACTCTTTCCCAGTTAAATATTGAGTCCAAATGGGAAAAATGGTGCTCACATCATTAATGGTATAAGGGGGTTGTACGTAAGCTGGAATTAAGTGAGTAGGAATAGGAAAAAGGTAGAGATAGAATCCAAATTATAAAAGAACGTGAAAACTTCTCTACTAGATATCTTAACATGGCTCGATTGGTTGATGATTAGCCCATAATAGCTGGCCGAACGAAGATGAGCGGATGGAGCACCAAGTTGTGGGAAATACGTTCTCAACCACAATTGAGCGAGTCAAATAAGCCTGCTGCCAGTAGGAGATGCGTCATTCCTCAATTGGGATTGAAGAGAAGTCATGCCTCTGTAAAAGGCGGCTAAGAATAATGAACAAAGGTTTAAAGGCCTACAACGCGCTAATTCATGCGCTATGGACAAATAAGTCATAGAAGGCTTAACACTTGGCACACAAATGACATATTTACAAAGTCAGACTTGAAGAGAGGCAACACGTTCAGCATGGGTAGGTTCAGCAGGAGAATTGTTATATAGTTCTAGCACCCTAATAAGAATCAGTGAATTTCTTCTCAAATTTTGGGGTAACGATAGTAACCAAAATGGCTGGAAAGTATGGCCATGTTTTGTCATACGTGCATGCCAAAGACGGAAAGTATTATTAGTTTTAGGCCAAGTACGAATACCTTTTTCACATATAGGCTTTAGTGGAAAAGGGTTCAGGAAATAAGGATCTTGAGTGCAAGGGAATAGCTGGCCCACCGCCGCTTGCCCAACTGAATTAGCATCATTAAATAATGAGCCCAAGTAGAACTCGTGGAGGCCAGGGTTGACGGGTGAAAAGAAGACCGAATTTATATATGGCTTGGTAAGAAGCTTTTGGAAATCTTCAAAGTTAAGGGAGTTGTCTGAAGGGCTCTGTGAAGTCGCCATTTACTGCAAGTTTTTATTGAAGGTTTTGGGAGTGTAAGTTTTCGTAGTGGAAAAGCAAGAAGATGAACAGTAATCTTTATAGAAGCGCGATGATGTAGAACGTAGGTATAATGGCGCGATGAAGTAACGTGTTCTTTGATTTATAAGTTATGTGATATTGCACTTTTCAGGATGTAAAAGGTCACCGTCGAATAAAATAATAACGTAAAGGATGAATATGGTAAAAAATTAATAATTGATATTACCTTTCCATATTATGGGGTAATTGTTAATATACAAAAAGATGCCCAATTAAATGGTCCAAAGAATAAAGTTCAGTTAGGAAATTCGAAGGATAGGCTCAAGTAAGACCATGTGAAAATCTAAGATGGGGTTATGTAGCAAAGACCCATCATCGCTCAGGCCCGCGAGATGCCTATGATCTGAGCGAGCCCATTGTCGCTCAAGTCCGCTAGACGTCCAAGATCTGGACGAGTATAGTGTTATGACTGTTATTTAAAGCAACAGTTATTGAAGCAGTTAATGGACAATCTTATCAATTCACCCCTTTTAAGATTGTGCTTTATTTAAAAAGTTTGGAACATTCAAATCAAATTTCCCTCTTAATTATTAGCAAATATTTTAAACTATAAAATCACACTTTTAATGTAAAATTGGTCCCGAAAATCGTGGATTAAAGTAAATGAAATGTACATATATATTATATGTATGTAGCTATGTCAACGAGTCGAACTGAATCTGAGCCAAAAAAAAAGGGGCTCGGCTCAAGCTTTTTTGGGCCGAGCTTTTTTCTGCCCGAGCCAGCCAGCAAAGCCGGCCTAGAAAAAGGAGGCTCGGCCGAGCTTTCGCCTGAGCCGAGCCTGGGCCGGGTCGGCTCGTATATTATAAAAAAAATTGCCCAACAGGCAGCTAAAATAGTTGCCTGCTGGGCAGCTTTAATTTTTTTTTTAAAATATACGAGCATGCCCATGTGAGCCGCTCGAGCCGACGAGCTTTTTTGACATCCCTATATGTATGCGAACATTATTTTTAAAGATTTGTTTGAGTCCTATTTATTTGAAGAATAAATTTTGTAATAATGATTTTTTGGATAATGTAATTAAGAAGTAGAGAATTTTTTTGATTTATATGTAAAATTACTTTATTGAGAGATATTTTAGTTAAAGATCATGTTCTTATATTTTTGTTCTAAATTTGCATTTTCTACTTTATTATCATTTCTCTCTATTAGTAATATTCAGTCCTCGTTTGAGCCACATTATTTTTTTCATTCTCATTTTTCTACTAATTTTCAACCATATATTTTTCAATAAAATAATATTTTTCATCATATCAATAACTTTTCCTTCTTTTCAACCATACATTTTCCATCAATCTACTATTTCAAAATACATTTTTCAAAAATAATGTGACTCAAACACACTTTGAGGGTTTATTTAATTCGAACTAGAACTCGAGTACACAGATATTTGATCTACTTTTATTCTTTCTCTTTAACTCATTTATTACAAAAAAAAGAAAAGGAGTAAACAAAAATAAATTTGAAAAAAAAAAAAAAAAGGCTCGAACCAGGGGCGGAGGGAGAGGTGGGCTAGGGTAGGAGCCCACCCTACCCCCAGTCCTAGAAATTGGAAAATCTGTTTTGTTTGTTTTGTTTAAATAATTTTCTAATAAAATTTGAACAAGTCCAATTATATTCTATATGAAAAATGTTAAAAATGTTGTAAGTGAAGTTTAATTAGTTGGAATTATTAAGTGCACTTTTTTTCTTCATGTTACTCTCTACTATTAATTTAAAATTTATCCAACTGAAATATGCACAATGTATTAATCAATTTTTCACATAGAAGTCGTGCATTTTGTCATGTCATCTATTAAACATATGATGATTGATACACTCACGCGTTGAAATTTTATCGATTTTTTTAACTATGCTCAAAACATTGAAAACCACCGAGTTAATACATGCAAAAGTTGAACTTGTAACTAATAAAAATAAAATATATATTGGTGAAAACACCGTTGGCAAAAGTGAATTTCATTTTCAACCCGAGTCCAATGTTCAAAGTAAATCTATCTTTGTTAATTAGATTCATTATCCTATAATTAGTCTCAATACTTTAAATTAAAAATTAATATGTTAAAATAGTTTACTTTGTTAAATTAAAATAGTTTAAACTTATAGAAAATGATATTTAACATTAATATATTAATAATCAAGTACAATTTAAGTTAAATTTGAAAATTAAATAAATGAAAGGATGAAAATGAATATTACAATTTAATTAGTTGGGATTCAAAATCAAAATAGTCAATTAGATATACATTTAGAAAATAATTTTGATGGGCATTTTAATTTTAATTTTTTTTTTTTTTTTGTTATGCTACTATCCCATATTGAAAGTTTATGAAACAATTCGAAAGAAGAACATCTATAAAAGGCACTATCTCTCATTGAAAATTTATGAAACCATTTGAAAGAACTGCATCTAAAAAATGAGCATGTCATCCAATATTTCTCTATGTACATTTGAATTATAATTTATGAGGTCGATTCATGAAATTAAAATCTTTTAAACTAAATTTCGTATGGTTTAGAGTATCTTTTATGGTATACGAGTGTCTCTAAGAGACTTTCTATTTTTAAAGAGTATATTATATCATTTGGAAAGCATCTATAAATTTAGAGAGTTAAAATTTTGAAGTACTCCAACAAACTCTTTATATTTAACATTTAATTTTACTACTTCCAAAAAATATTTATTATTTTTCTTTATCTTTTATTTTAATTAGCTTTTATTTAGATTATTTTATTATTTTCCTACATTAAAAATTGAAACACTTTGAATACATTTAAAAATTTTTTTATTGAGAATGTGTTTGACTTTCTAAATTTTGAGAGTCAAATCCACTCTTTAAATTAATTTAAAGAGTCATCTGAAGCATGATTTTAAATATTGACTCTTTAAAATAAAAAGTATTTTATATTTAAAGAGTCTCTTAAAAATGCTCTAAATTCATTAAAAAAAATTAAATTTCAATCCAACCTAACGTATATTCTGGCTCCGTCACTGGGTTGAGCAAGAGCTAAATATTATATTCTTCGTGGCGAAGCTACTAATATTAATACTTTAATTAATCTAGCAGCACTTGCACGTGACTCGAAAAAATATACTCGAATACGGGTCACCTCCGTACAGTCAAAACACAACCCGACACGTGCTTAACCGCCTCACACATACATTAAAAATCCCAAAAGCCGACATTACACATACCTCTTACTTGCCTCTTCGCTGCCTATTGAATCGCTCAAGAAACTAGGAAAAAGTTTAAAAAATGAAGTCGGCATCAGTATTCAGTATAAATTCTTAAGCCTCTCCTCCTCACTCTTTCAACTCATTCGTGTTTTGTTGTACCTATAGATCTCCTTACGGATACTGGTAATCCTTACGGATACTGGTAATCCTTAGTAGATTTGGAGTATGAAGATTCAGTGCAGCGTGTGTGAGGTAGCGGCGGCGAATGTTCTGTGCTGTGCTGACGAGGCAGCGCTATGCTGGGCGTGTGATCAGAAGGTGCATGCTGCAAATAAGCTGGCAACCAAGCACCAGCGGGTTCCTCTCTCTAACTCGTCTTCTCAGATGCCCAAGTGTGACATCTGTCAGGTTTTTTAATTTTTGTGCGTGTTTGAAGTTAATCAGGGTTTAATTTTGAGTGTGGTCATTTTAATTAACTACTACTGTGGTATTTTCGACCATTATTTTGTTGTTATAACACTAATGTAATTATCTGTCGCTCTGGTTTTATGATGCTTATGCATTAATTTTTTTATTGCCTTTTGAAGTCTATTACTTGCTGAGATATTTTGATTTTTTATTAAACTTCTTTCTTTTCTTTGGGTTCACTTTCTCCTAACAAAGAAAAAAGGAAAAAAGAAAGAAATTAAAAGGCGGTTTCTTTTTCTTGCAATCTGATATATTGGTTCTAATACTGCCAGTTCTCTTTCTTGTTTTAGCTTTCTAGAAAATACAGAATCCTCTGCAATTTTTTCCTGTGGCTAAGCACTCTTCATAGTCGTTGAAGAATATGAATAACACTTGAGCCTTTCGAAGTTCCAAGATGCTGCTAAAATTCAGCGGGTTGAGTTTTTGTTTAATTCTACATGGGTTCTTATATACTTGTTTTCCCCCTGGGAGGGGTTTGAGATTGTTGATAGGGGAGAGAGATGTATAAAGGACATATATCAGATTGGGCTACTCATCTTAATAAGGTGAACATTTTAAGATGAAATCTAAATCTTAACATGGTATCAAAACCAATTAATCTCTAACGATCAATTCGATCCAATTGAGAATAAAAAAAAAATTGAGCATACCGATTTTAAAATTGGTCTGTTCAAACGAGCTATTATCTTGTGGTGACATATTAAGGGATAAAATCTCACGTCGAATAAAGATAAAAACAATAGACCAATTTATAAGAGTTTTGACTACTTGTCTTAATAAGGTTGACTTTAAAGATGGAATCTCAAATCTTAACACATTGATATATGGCAAAACTAACACTTATCTTCTTTGGTACAAGTTGAATATTGCACTTCCCATGTTATCTGATTGATATCTAACTACAATGCACATAAGAAAGAATTGCATACCCTTCAATTTGAGCAGGCTGCCTCGGTAGTGGTTAGAGCAGCACAGGAAGGAAAAGATTAAATTAATTGTTTTTTATTCCTTCACACTGACTTTTAGGACTCGGGGCTAATACAATGTTTCGGTTTTTATGAGGAAGACAAAATATAGCTGAATTGATGAGAAAAGGGGCACAACTCTTGTTTCCAGGTAGGCAGGGTTATAATGGGAGTACCATATGCGATATTCTTTATTACTTCCTCTCTTCATCATTTTGCTTATTATCATTGATAGTGGGAGAGGGGGAGTGGGGAGCTTGGTCCCGTAGGGTGTGTGGTAAGGTTCAATGGAGTTGGTCAACTTTCTCTGTGTGAGATCTTTCTCAAAGGATGCGACAGGGGTGGGGTGGGGTTGGGAAGCGTCGCAAGGGATGTATGATAAGGTTTAATAGACCTACCTAAATGTCCTTTCTTGCAGATCTTTCTTAGAGGACGATCTTTAACCAACATCCATATTTATATTGATCAATAATAAAAGGCTTTGACATCTGTTCTATAGTGGAGTGGAAGTGACTCTGAGTCATAGAATAATTTATTATATAATCTAGTTTCTGCTTAAAAGGTTGATTTTTTAGGTGTTAGGGGGTATTAAAATGCATTAAACAGGAGGTTCTCCTGTTTGGGGTTTCCACATACCATGTCTTCAAGAAGTTTTTTCTTTGTTCCTACATCAATGTTCTTCATGCTTGGAAACTTTATTTGTTGGTTTGGGAGTCTCTTGATTTATTTCTCATTACTGGACATCTAATGTCTTTGCTCCCTTCTACGGTATTTGTTCATGAACCACGTACGACTTGATTTTCGTGTCGATGATCGAGTGTATTTTCAAAAGTTTTTAAATAACGTTCAGCTGCAAAGTTCTTGGAGGTGACTGAAGAATTACTAGTGCAGGAAACGGTCGGGTATTTCTTTTGCCTGGAGGATCGTGCTTTACTTTGTCGGAAATGTGATTTTTCCATACACTCGGTGAATTCTTTGGTGTCAGCTCATCAGAGGTTTTTACTCACTGGAGTAAAAGTAGGTCTTAAACCTATGGAATCTGTTTCATCAACATCCACAGGGAAGTCACACACTAACGAGAAAATCTCAGAACTAGAACCTGACTCTCTTGCTAGGCAAAGTACCCAGTTGTCATCAACTGGTCAATGTAATAAAGGTGTACCGACCCAAGTTAGAGAAGGTGGGGATTTTGCATCATCAAGGATGACTTTTGAGGGAGGCACTACACCTGGAAGTATGTCCATGTGGCCCTTAGATGATTTTCTTGGTCTTAGTGATTTCAATCAGAGTTACAATTTCATGGATGGTGGCTCATCTAAGGTATAATTTTTTAGTAGCGCATTGATTTGTGTAATTCTATCGATAATGTGTTTGTTATCCCCTTTAAATCTTTGATGTTTTCCCCATAGTACAGTATGAGAAATGTAGAGTGGGGATTTGACAACTTATCTATCATTGTTATCATCACTGCTATTAAGACGATAATGATGTTTCCTAAAATAAGACCCCGCATCATAAAGGAGCAGGACCAACCAGCTACTGCCACATTAGCTGTTTATTTGACTCCATGTTTCTTTCTATAATTCTGTGATTAATAATCGAGTGTTGGATGATATTGAACAGAAGGGTGAATGTGGTATAATTGTTTTACAGCTTCCTGATTTTGGTTGAAAAGCTATAACAACCGGAAAGAATGTGGTGAGTTATTGTTGTGGCTCTGATAAACTGCAGTAGTAAGGATTATCTAGTTTTTGGAAGTTCCTCTTGTTTGACAGATTCAGTGGCGTGCTTTAATGTTATGATATTTACTAGTTGCGGTATGAAGCGGTTTTGATTGTAGGAATGTAAATATATTGGTTTATGTATTGAAGTGCTTCTATATCTGATGCTATTAGTATCTTGAGTGTGTGCAAAGCCCATGCGCTCTTTAATTTTATGCCTTATTTTGATTTAATCCCATCAGGCTGATAGTGGAAAGCTTGGAGATTCAGATTGCTCCCCCATCCTCCGAACTGCTGATGAAGAACTGGAGGGTGATGAGTGTCTAGGTCAGGTACCAGATATGTATTGGGCGGTACCCCATATTCCTTCACCGCCAACAGCATCAGGGCTTTATTGGCCAAAGAATAACCAGAAGCATTCTGACGCTGCAGTCTTTGTGCCCGACTTAGGCTCCTCGTCCTTGCAGAATTTTCATCATCGCCAACCAGATGATACTAGTTCAAAGCGGAGAAGACAATTCTGATTTGTTATCTGATCTTTGTTGCTTTTAAAATAGCTGCACATGGTGTTCTAAATCAGCTTTACAAGGGTTATCTAAAGTGTGTTGCCTTTCTAGTCTAGAGATAAAATCGTTGTAGCTGTTACGGTTAGGAATATTGCTTCCCTTCTGCAAGTAGATTTATATTTCTGTACTAGTGTTCCACTGCCAATCAATCTCGGCATCTGCTACATTGTGTCGCATTAAGGAAATAAGAACCAAGAGATTTCTGAGGAGTATCCTAGTCATTTTTTACAGGTGTGAGTGGGTTAATCAATATTCCCCTTTTCGGAAGAGTTAAATTCTTCTGAATCAGCATAATATTCAAATGCATTTCTCCCCTTTAAATTTGAAACTGAGAGTTACGGTTAAGATATGATCAATCTCAACTAACTCCGGTTAGTCTCCTCAATGTTACTCAAAAGTGAGCACTTCAGCCGCATGGTGAAAGACGATGCTCATTGGAAAGTTGCATCATTTACACAAGGGTACGTCTATTTTAAAAGTCAAAACAGGTATAAACAAAACCGGATAGCAAACATGATCTCATTGAGACGCTCCATATAAGACTCAACCTTGTGAATGTGTACAAGTAGGAATTCTAGGTAACACGAAAATTCTAATGAGAATTTCGTAGTCAACTGTGTAGAAATTTCGTACAATGTTGAACCGTAACTACATGAGTCTTGTAGTATATACCGTGAGCAATGTTTGAAAAGGCTTTTTGGCTGCAGGTTGGCCCGTCCTATGCTCATAATTTTTTATTTTTTTTTTAAATAAAGAAAAATGCGCCACCCAAGTTCCAATCGATCTATAGACATTGTTCAGCTAACTTTGACGATCAAGTTATTGCGGGACTTCTTATGGCAAATCCATACCAATATATCCTTGTTTTTCTTACTCATTTTTCCTCTTAGAATGGATGAGTGGTCGATAGTAGTCAGAATTACAACATAAATACAAGCATCTTGTGAGTCAATATCTAAAGTGAAGATACAAACTCAACAGCCCCTCATGCCAATGGAGATTGTTCTACATAAAGTTTGCCAATCAAAGCCTCAAATTTTGCAGTGCCTAAGGTTTTAGTTAGTAAGTCGACTATTTGGTCGACCCCATTTTACACCTCTAATCTTCACATGTACACTTCCAACAAAACCTTTTATCCCGGAATTTGATCAAAAGGAAATCCAAGTCACATCTGCGCAATCATTTATAACTAACATTCGTCTCATTACCTCTATTTTGTGGTAGCCTTTTAAAATGACAGTGCGCGAAATAATCAACGGAAAACGAAACTCAAAGAAGCCAAATAATAAAGACAATGCTGAAAATCTAGCAAAGGTCACGCCACAAGAACATATCAGGTTTTCATACATGTACTGCTTTCAATAGGACCATTCCTTCAAACTGCAAGCGGATCGAGGGACAAAAACAATTCCGCACCTTAAATAACCCTGAATGATTAGAAATGTAATCGAACTAGAATGTGATAAAAGGAAAGCAGAAAGAACCAAGTGAATTTAGTTTTGATTGTTTCTTGAAACTGACATTATAGCATGAAATGAAACTTCATTTAACGTGAAAATCTTTCTTCTGATGCATTTGTTCATCTGCAATATTTAAAATCAAGTGTTCAGAAGAAGATTAGTATGTTATTTTAAGTGTACAATGAATTGATTATGGCAACGAACCTGGTTTTTGAGCTTCCAAGAGTAAGCTCGAGACCATCTGAACCACACTCCTCGTGGATCCTCTCTCCTTCCCATGGCGTTACGAGGCCAGTTGTGTTACTTCCAAATGCAAACTCATTTGAAATCACTTCGGCCATTGGGACATCAGCTGTATGATCACAATCAGCAGCAATAGCAGGCAAGCAGGTCCCACTTTGTCCAGGAGTACACATGAGAGATCCTCCTCGGGTCAAATCTTCCACTTTAAAGCCAAATGGATTCGAAGAAACAAGACTAAATGTTGGAGAAGTTGGCCCACGTTGAAGGATTTGAACCGCAAACCATTTTGAATCGGGAAGGATTGGTCGACCAGGGCTTGGTGGTGTAGACAAAGGAAAGAGTAAGTTGTGGGGCCTTCCCCATCCTGAGCGAGCAAAAGAATCATCCATCCTCATTCATGGGGTGCGAGAAGTTGGGGAGCTCAAGGGAGGGGTAACAGGAGCACTAATAGAACCTTCATGCATGTAATGATGTAGAAACTTCGAGGATGAGGCAGAAGATGCGGATGAGAGTTTTCTGAGCCATGGGATGGGGAATTCCCATCTGCATTTATGCAAGCAGCATATGAGGAAGAAGTTGAGCTAGGGAACGAAGCAGAGCTCAAGCTTGGGTTGTAAGAAGTGTTGGGAATTTACTTAATCATGCGCAGCGGAAAGTAAACAATTTCAATTCCCATACAAATATCTGCTTTGTGTTTAGATAGAAAATGTGATAGAAATTATACCTTTGATGAATTTTGCAAACTTCTTTATTGATTCTCGAACTCCAATGATCACGATCAGCAATCCAAGCTGTCTAATTGTCCAGCCTCCAATGGTGATCCACACAGAACAAGAATGACGGCTAGGATTTCTTTTCTTGTACTAGCAAGAATAATGAAAAAATCATCATATTCTCAAACCCTAGTAGCATATTAATATAAACCCAAGTGGGTTCGGCCCGTCTCTTAAACTTAACTCGGTCCAGTATTTAATTAATCAAATTAATTAAGTCTAGTCCATGAATTAATTAATCCAATTAATTAATTCGGGCCTATTAATAAGCAACCCAATTAATTAATTATCCAACACTTGTCAATTAATTAATTGGTAAATCTCATTCTTCAGGTTCTCTTTGTGTGTGACCCATTATGTTCCCAATCACGATGTCTAACGACGTAAATTATTATTTTGATCTGATCAAAATCGATAAATTAAAATAACCTTTTAATTTATCACTAATTCACATTCGTCGTCCCAGATTGACATCTAGCAATGTGTCGGGACAATACATGTGACGGGAAATATCATGTAGTGTGAATTATGCAAAGAAATGTGAATTTTGCCAAGTTCATGCAAATTTCATCAATCAACCTCCGTAACCATTATATCCGACAGTAGGTTCATGGTCATTTGATGAATGGGGTCTTGATGTAATTGGACTTATAACTCCAAAATCTTTAGCTGGACATTTATACATCCTCGTCGGGACCGATTACTTCTCTAAGTGGGCTGAAATCATACCATTGAAAGAAGTAAAAAAATAAAGTGTTCATCCGTATCCAGATCATTTATCGATAGGAGTCCCGCGATACATCATCACTGATAATGGAAAGCCCCTCTGCAATAGCCACATAAATTATTTATATGCAAAATTTGGATTTAAGCAATACAACTCATCCATGTATAATACAACAACTAATGGTTTAGCAGAGGCATTCAATAAAACTCTATGCAGTCTACTAAAAAAGGTTGTCTCCAAATCAAAAAGAGATTGACATGAAAGAATTGGTGAATTCTTATGGGCTTATCGAACTCCAACACAAACCACTCCTTACGCCTTCGTGTATGGAGTGGAAGTTGTCCTTCCTTTGGAGTGTCAAATCCCCGTCACTTCGAATTGCCATCCAAGAAGGTTTGACAATAGAGAAAAATGCCCTTCTTCGATTGGAAGAGCTAGAAGCTTTGGATGAGAAGAGATTATAAGCACACATGCACCTGGAATGTTATCAAGCTCGAATGGCAAGGTCCTTCATTAAGAAGGTACGACCAAGATCATTTCAAGTTGGAGAATTGGTACTTTCCGTATGCAGACCAATTATAATCACAAGAAAAACAGGGGGCAAGTTCCAACCTAAATGGGATGGTCCATTCGTTTGTTACTCATGAATTTATAAATGGAGCATACAAAATCGTCGACAAAGATGGACTACAAATCGGACCTATCAATGGAAAATTTCTAAAGCTTTTTTATGCTTGAAATTCTTTATTTTTATAATTTTTTCATTATAATAAAATGCAATACTCTTGACTCACAAGAGGATAAACTGTGAATGACTCCTCCCCAAATCAACAAAAAAAATTGTGTTCTTGTAATGAACTACATTCGACTTGATCCCGTTTGAATATGTAGGCAGCTTGAGTAAATTATAAATTCAAGTTCAGTCACAACTAATAAATTCATTCAATTAATTTACCATTTTCTACAGTAAAAAAAAAACAAGAAACGAGAAAAAAGAAAGTTCATCGTAAAAAGAAAAAGAACGATGATAAATCAAAATTCATATAATGTGGTTTTAAAGAAAATCAAAAAGTCTCGATGTTGCCTTTTTTTTATATCGCAAGTATACGATATCGTAACAAGTAATATAATGGACTTTTGAGTCCGGATTATCGTTCCCACGAGGATTATACTTTAGATCTTAATATAATTTTTCTAACCTTTATTCGATGAAAGCAAGTAAGTAATTATGATAATTTTTCCTAACTACTTTTGACTGATTGAAAATAAATAACAATATACCAAACACAGATAATTGGAGAAATAAATATGTGATGAATATTAGGGCATAACAAATTCATCTATTAATCACCTTTATTTTTAATTCAAGATTCATAACCTAATGTAGTGTTTGGTCGAATTCTTCTATTGTATTCAATTTATCCATCTCGAGTTCTCATTGAGCCTATTTAACTAATTAAATTCCATATCTCTATGGCAATCAATTTTAGTTAAACGAAACACTGGTTCTAAGAATTCA
>CAIGRB010011278.1:40587-69300 GCA_903798255.1 Fraxinus quadrangulata
AGCCCACTCTGGAATCTACGGTGCTCATCAGTCTCGACCCAAACTCCATTTTCGAATAAAGATGATGGAGTACTACTGGCCGACTATGATGTAAGACTCCACGGATTATGCAAAGAAATGTGAAGTTTGCCATATTCATGCAAATTTCACCCATCAACCTCTGGAACCATTACATCCGACAGTAGCTTTATGACCATTTGATGCATAGAGACTTTATGTAATTGGACCCGTAACTCCAAAATCTTTAGCTGGACATTCATACATCCTCATCGGGACCGATTACTTCTCTAAGTGGGCTGAAGTCATACCATTGAAAGAAGTAAAGAAAGAAAATATTTTGGATTTCATCCGTATCCAGATCATTTGTCGATATGGGGTCCCGCGTTATATCATCACTGATAATGGAAAGCCCTTCTGCAATAGTCATATAAACAATTTATGTGCAAAATTTGGATTTAAACAATATAACTCATCCATATACAATACAGCAGCTAATGGTTTAGCAGAGACATTCAACAAAACTCTATGCAGTCTACTAAAAATGTTGTCTCCAAATCAAAAGAGATTGACATGAAAGAATTGGTAAAATCTTGTGGGCTTATCGAACTACTTAAAGGACTCTAACATAAGGCACTCCTTATGCCTTAGTGTATGGAGTGGAAGCTGTACTTCCTTTGGAGTGTCAAATCTCGTCACTTCGAATTGTCATCCAAGAAGGTTTAACGATAGAGGAAAATATCCATCTTCGATTGGAGAAGCTAGAAGCTTTGGATGAGAAGAGATTAGAAGCACAAATGTACCTAAAATATTATCAAGCTCGAACGACAAGGTCTTTTAATAAGAAAGTGCAATCAAGATCATTTCAAGTTGGAGATTTGGTACTTTCCGTACGCAGACCAATCACAATCACAAGAAAAATAGAGGACAAGTTCCAACCTAAATGAGATGGTCCATTTGTTGTTTCTCACGCATTCACAAATGGAGCATACAAAATCGTCGACAAAGATGAACTACAAATCGGATTTATCAATGAAAAATTTCTAAAGTGTTTTTACGCTTGAAGTTCTTTATTTTTATAAATTTTTCATTGTAATAAAATGTAATACTCATGGCCCGCAAGAGGATAAAATGTGAACGTTCCCTCCCCAAATAAACAAAAAAATTGTGTTCTTGTAATGAACTACATTCGACTTGATTCCATTTGGGTACGTAGGCAGTTTGAATATAAATTTAAGTTCAGTCACAACTAATAAATTCATTCAATTTGTTTACCATTTTCTCCAGTAAAAAGAAAATACACAGGAAATGAGAAAAAGAAAAGTCCATCATAAAAAGAAAAAGAACGATGACAAATAAAAATTTATATGATCTTAAAGAAGATCTGAAAGTCTCGACTTTATCACTCGCCATTAATCACTTGTCGAAAACTATCTTCAAGGGTTTTCCTTCTTTGGTCAATAGATGCTGCACTAGAAACATTTCTGGTCTGTAATTTTTCTAATGTGGCCTTTTGCAACGGGGTTGAAATTCATCACGGAGTCTGTCCAGTTTGGAAGTTAGCTGACTAATTTTATCTTCCAATGAAGAACACATGGATTCCTTCGCTTCCAGCTGAATATTCGAAAGCTTCAACTATTCAGCCTTTTCTTCGATGGTTGGACACTCTAAGTGTTGCTTTCTTTCAGATAAATAAACGTCAACTTCTTTAAAAAACACGTCCATGTATTTCATCAAAGGTGCTTGATCTTTACGAAATGAGCTGGTAATCACGTTTTTAAGAATTACATTATCTTTGTCCCACCAAGATGGAATGTTGGAAAATCCATGCTTCAGGACGGCCCAAAAACACTTCTGAAGATAATTAGTCATAACTTCTTGCAAAGCATCCTTCAAGTAAAGAGACTCTTGAGTTATCTCAGGCGGGGGACCAGCTATGGAAGAATAAATTGGAGATGTCCGACGATTTTTTATTTCTAAAGGTGGAATGTTAACTAAAGCCAATGAAGGTGGAGTAGTTGGAACTTCTTGATTGATCTCTGAAATGTTAGCTCTCGCAGTCTCAGAATTCACTTCATCTTCATCTTGGGAACTATCAATGTTGAACACCGAAATGTCTTCGTTAATCGCACTCGGGTATTTGCAAGGTGGGTCGTGAAAATCGTGCTGGGAAATATTTCATCTATGAGAGGAAATGGAGAATAAACCAAAATAAATTACTAGCAACATGATGAATGAAACCATGATCAATGTTAAATTCAACAATGAAAATAACCAAAAGAAGAAGATGGACTTATTTTTATGTTACCGAACATGCAATATCTCCTTCACTTCATTCTAATCTTCCAGACATTAATTGGAAAACTCGATATCTATGATCAAAACTTCGAAGAAGATGAAAGGCTCAAACACGTGAACAACGCCATCCTCAAACTATATTTGTCTCCTCTCCAATACAATTAGGTGCTTAAAAGGTTTTCTGGCAAATAATTTGTAGGATTAATCAAGCTTTGAAGAGAATTCTTACTCAAGCACTTGCATGATTCTCCAAAACTTCAAGAACACAAGGAGGAGTTTTTGAATATGGAGTTGAATAGAAAAATAGATTTCTATTCTCTTTTGGAATGAATGTTTGATCTCAATTAGCTTTGTGATTCTATATGTTTTATATATTATTTGGTATTGATCACAAGTCATCTATTTATAGTTGACCATCAATACCCACGAAATGACGCCAAAAGTCTATGAAAAGTTCGCAACTTTTCATAAATAACCACCAGAATTTCAAACAAAGAACTCTGCCAACGGTCAAAATTTCGTCATGTGCGTACGCACAGCACAAACCGTACGTCTGCACGGTAGAGGAAATTTCACCTCTGGTTTGGCCAACTCAAAGCGTGCGTATGCGCGACCAAATTGCATGTGCGTACGCATAAGCTTATTTACTAATATATTTTCCATTTTCTCAATTTCATTCCACACACTTCCCTTTTGGTTTTGAGTAACAAATGATCAACAATACATTGAGAAAATTGATTTTGAACAAAAGGGAATAACTTTTATGAAAAGGCCATTGGACAAAAATAAGACCTGGATTCTAGTTGATAAACCTAAAGGGCAAAAGGTTATTGACTGTAATTGGATTTACAAAATAAAAAAAAAAAGGTGATCAAATGTGTGTTACAATTTGATTTTGAATTGGAACGGTTAGATGTAAAAAATACTTTTTTAAATGAAAACTTGGATTAAAAGATTTCTATGACTCAACCAAAATGATTTGAACAAAAAGAAAAGAAAACTGCGTGTATATTTTATAAAAATCTTTGCATAACCTGAAACAAGCTCCCAGACAGTGGCATATCAAATTTGATACACTTATCAAGGGACTTGATTTCAACATAAGTAAGTATGATCCAGGTTCCTATTTTAAAGGTAAATGAGGTCTAAAATCTTGTCATCTTTAGCTATATGTTGATGATATGTTACTTGCTGGGTGCAATGTATCTAAGATAAATAAGATAAAGCAAAAGCTAAAACTTGAGTTTGAAATGAAAGACCTAGAGCTGCTAGAAGGATTTTAGGGATGGAGATTAGAAGAGATATAATTAAAAATAAATTGTTTCTAACTCAACAATCATATATCTTAAAAATATTAAGTAGATTTTCTATGCATGAGGCTAAGGAGGTCATTTTCCCTATAGCCAATCACTTTAAACTATCGGTAGATTAATGCCCTAAAACTGAAGAGGAAAATAACGAAATGGATAAAGTTCTTTATGTAAATGTTGTTGGTTCAATCATGTATATTATGGTATGTACCAGACTTGATCTTGCTTTTGCTATAAGCATTCTTAATAGGTTTATCAGTAATCCTAGTGAATGTCACTCGGAAGCAATGAAATTGTTATTGAGGTATCTAAAATGTGACATCCCAAAACTTTAGCATGTTTTTTTATTGTGATATGGCCTAGTAAAAGTTGTGTTAACAATAATATAATCTTATAAAAAGAATTTAATCAAGACTTTGGTTAATTAAAAATAAAGAATCATGTGAAGAAATTAAGGGAATGAGATGACTACATTAGATATATACACCTTGCCACTAGAATAATAAATGGCATGATAGGGTAAAATGTGGCAAAGTAATGATTAGAGAAAATTAATTATAATGACAAATGGCCTTTTAGAGTAACATATGGCAAAATAATTGTAATGACAAATTGTCTATTAAGGTAAAATGTGGCAAAGTAATGATTAGGAAAAATTAAATTAATTATTATTTTAATTCTCAATCACTACTAGAAGTAGAGGAGAATGAGAGAAAGATAAAACATACCACAAATTGAAAATTAAAGACAAGTAAAAAAGGTACTTTTATTATCTTGCAACTTGAAGGTGAGTAATCTATGCCTATTTTTATTCCAACATATTTACTACAATTATGTTCATTGAATCACTACTTACCTTTTTAAATTGATTATAGATCCAAGATTCTACCCATCGACATGACATTGGATATTGGCATTGCATTGGATAAAACTTGATATTGTTGATTATACACCAAGTTGGTGTAATTGACTAATTAGCTCATATTGTGTTATTTTTAATTTGCGCGCACGGGGTAGAATTGAACATTTATAATTGGAGCCCATTATTTTTCTTACTTATTTTGAAAAGAGAGACATTTATGGTATAGATTACTCGCTGAATAAGTATATTCATATTATTGTTATTATCTTTTTTGTAGATGATTTCCATTGAGTATATTGACTTTACCTCAGAGGAATGAATGATTTTAGAAGATAGACAATATTGCATGTATGTTAAAGAAGTTCATACATGGATGATATATCTAGAGTTCCCAGGCTTCCACCACTTTTTGGGAGCCCATTACTATATTGATTATTTCGATGTCATTACTATGATGTACTTATTTACCGAGAGTTTTTGAAGTCTTTAATAAGGTAAATCTAGAATCAAGTTAAAAGGGTTTGTTGATTTTGACTTTACTGGTAATGGAGATAATAGAAAATCTACATCTGCATATATTTGTTTCTTTATATGATACATGCATAAGTTAGAAATCACAGCTACAAATAATTGTAGCTCTCTCATCAACAGAAGCTGAATACATTACAACCACGGATGTTGTAAAGGAAGGTTGGTTAAAAGGTTTCCTAGATGAAATTGGTTTTTTTTATAACAGTGCAACTTTGTATTCTGATAGTCAATCTACAATATATTTAAGTAAGAATCCCATTTTTCGTGATAGGTTTAAACATATAGATGTTAAATTTCACTTTATAAGACAAATTTCAGAAAGAGAAATCATGAAACTAGAAAATGTGTCTACTAAATGTAATCCTACGGATATGGGTACAAAATTGCTTTCTTAAAAAATATTTAGGGATTGTTTGAATCTCCTAAATGCCATTATTAATTAAAATTTCTTTTCAGGTACATATAGTAAATTGAACAAAATGAGGTGTTAACCTTTAAGTTTACTATGAAACACCATAGATGTCAAGCAAGATGGAGATTGTTGGATCTGCTTAACACTTTGTTGACCCTTGTTTTGGTTTGTATCGGCCCAATGATGAAACCACTTAAAAGTTATGGCAGCCCAATTTATAAGTTGAAGCCCAAACCGGCTACCTCCTACATTAGTGCATTCTCACGTTTGGCAAGTGCAACTTTAGTTCAGATACTACTAACGGCTGAGATGATGCCATGTGGTGGCCCTTGGATGGAAACTTAGTGATGAATGGTTATATTCTGGATGCTTCAACTAATTTCATTGATTCATTATTCTAAGGTTTTCTTTCTTACTCTCTTCGTCTTCTACTCTTTGAAAACCTTTAGGTTTTCGTCTGTAATGGTCATTCTCTTAGATTTTCTTGGTGAGATCTTTTGTGGAATGTTTGTAATGTTTACTTGTCTGTTCTTGGTTGAGCAGTAACCACTGGTTGCCTGGTGTAATCAATTTGAGAGAAAATAGGAGAGAAAAATAAGTGGTCTGAGGGAAATTTGTTAAATCTCTCGGTGTAGATTCCTGTACTAATATTTTGGTGATTTCTATTGGATTTAGAGTGATAACCATTTTTGTGGATGCTTAACATAATAAGCCATTTAGTTGAACATCCGAGCCTTAAGGTGGAAGATCTCTATTTTTTAAAAAAATTTCGTCAATTTACTTTGTGTTCTTCGGACAAATTTATGAAAAAATTTGAAATTTAGTAAGTAAAGCGTGATGGATGCATAAATTCAGTGATTAACGATACGTTTAACTCGAGTTATTGTGGGGCTTTACTTTGAGGTTTTGGGGGTTTCAGTTACATTGCCCCCATTTAGTTTGCGACGGTACAAAGTCTCTGCTTGGTAGATAAAATATAGATTTTATATCTAGGTCAAGACTCAAAATTTAATTAAATATTTAATAAAATTCATAACTTTACAAGCATATATCAATTTTTATTAAATATTTAATATTAATTTCCACCAAATAAGACTAATATTGTAAGTTTCCATTTCCATGAATTGCAATTAGCCGAAGCTATAAACTTAGAAGATAGAAGTTATTTTCAACCAGCCTAATAGAATTGTGCATTTGAGTCCTCAGCCTTTTAAGTTTGCAATACATCAGTCCTCTATGGAAGGTTTTATTCGTTTGAGTTAAAAATCAGTTTTTTTTTTTTTTTTAAATATGATTATATTATAAAAAAAAAAGTTGCGAGAGTTCAAGAAAGATATAAAAATATAATCAAATTAATAAAATAATCGTAAGTTGATCAATCTTGTTTGGCCCCATTAAATTATTAAATTTTTTTCTCTTTTTTAATTTTAACGACACATTTTTCAAATAAAATAATATCACACACAAATCTAAATCTTTTCATTATTTTTCAACCACATATTCTCCCATCAATCACTATTTCAAAATTTATAAATTCTTAGGCCAAACAATGATTTAGTGGGTGTTTAGTGGAGTTTAAAATTAGATTTTTAGTAGATTGTGATAGAAATTTTTGAAATATGTGGTTGAAAGTTGTGGGACCCATGAAATATGTGGTTAATATTAATTGTTTGATTTGAATTAAAATCTAATTTTAATCAGAAACAAACAATGCCTTAATACTAAACTATCAATTTTCAATTAAAACACTATTCATTTCATGCTACATTTTTTCTGACTATTCTGAAGGCGTGTAAAACTTTCAATATTAGGCCGAGGTCAGGTCATTCCAGGGCCGGGTCGACAAAAATCTAGCATAATTTCTCTCCTTGAAAGTTCCTTAGAAGCCACCCAAACATTGGTTTAGCAAAACCGAGGGTCTAGTTGGAATAGTCCCTCGTGAAGATCACGCGACCACATTTCTCCTATTTCGTCATTGCCTACTGGCACGAGTCCTCAAAGAGCTGAGGCGGGAAATTGACTTCCTTTCTGGAGGGAAACCTGAAGAAAACCTATCATTTTCTTTCACGCTTTGCTCAATTTGGTTTATCCGACCCGAATATGGCCGAAATCGTAACCCTTGGTATTCTTGACGAGATTCAAGCCCTCGTCTCCGATAAACTTCAAGTGGTAACTCTCTCATAGCATCTTATTTTTTAGTCTTATTTTTAATCAGTTCTAAATTGATTAAATTAATTTTGTAGTTACAGATCCTGAGACGAAAATATTTAAAATTTTAATTCTAGTGATATTATGAATTGTTTTGATAGGTTTCTTACAAATGGTTAAGTCGAAATTTTTTGGTCTCATCGAATTCTGCTAAGAGGTACAAAAAATTGCATTCAAATTAATGGGTTTTATGTGTTGTTTTCTGTTTTGAGACTGAAATTTTGTTGCGGGATTGTTGTATATAGGCTGCTTCAAGAGTTTGTGGAAAAGCATGGAAATGAACTTGAAGTAATTTATTCTTTATCCGGCTGGTTGAAGAACGATTCTTCAAATTACCATATAAGGCTTGTCTCCAAGCATAAACTCACAGGTTTCGTTTGTCATATGCATTGTTTTATCTTAGGCCTTTTTATAAATATTAGGTTATGTGCATTGATATCATTTATATATACAATAATTATCTGTATATCATTATTGGCTTGCTCTGCTTAATTAATCTTCACTCTGGAAGAAAAATTATCCCCTACTTTTCTCACCTGCTACTACATGAGGAGCCTAGGTATGATAAAAACATGAAAAGTCCGAAGATTAATGTTATTTGTATGTTATGATCTGCTTTCCTTTTCGTGTTCTCAGATGAATGCAGTAACTTACTTTAGGGATCCTAATATCAAACATGAAGCAGGATCATAAAGAAGTCTTTTACAGATTCTTTATATTCAAAATAAGGACATGTGCAAGTAGCTTCCCATGCACCTACTCAAAGACAGTAGCACACCTGAGCCCCCTTACTTTTTACTCTCCCAATCTCCAAAGATCAGATGTAATTCCTCATTACCTAGGGAAAGAGAACACGTTAGATTCCTACCTCTATTTGATCTCCACGTGTACATGCACAAGCTATCTATCTTTATGGTCTCTTGGGGTATATCCACCTCATCAGGGGAAACTGCCTTCGACTTTTGAGGAGGCATCGCAATTGATGCCTCTACATTTTCCCTACCTTACTTAGGAGAAATTTTTAAGTGTTTTCTACCCATATTAATCACACGGGTTCGCTCGGAACACAAGTTGATATTCTCACAAACTCACCATTCTAACCTAAATTATAATATATGATATATATGTACTTCGCTTCAATGATCATCGAAGGTTCAATTTATACTAAAGATATGAGTGCCCATACCCGAATGAAACATCTTTGTAGTCTACTTGGGTTAGTTAGCTCCATGGTCATCAAAATCTTCATTAAATCGGTCAAGATCTCGTCTAGCCATACCCGAATGAAACGTCTTTGTAGTCTACTTGGGTTTGTTAGCTCCATGGCCATCAAAATCTTCATTAAATCAGTCAAGATCTCGTATAGCTCATTCTACATATTATGTTTCCTTTTCAGTTTTTCTTTTTTGGCATCTATGACAATAATTGATGAGCTTTCCATTATTTTCTTTCTCACCGCTGAGTAATACCATGTTCTGGAAGCCGAACATAGTTGTATTATCGGACAAAGATAGAGCGCTCTTATTTTGAGCTAACTTTCAGGGCAAAGTAACTCCGTCGCTGAGAAATTAAGTTTGTATCTTGTCAAATGTTTAAATATTCAATTTCGTCAATTCATCTTCGTGATTGTAAGTCAACATCACACCCAAAATTTAAAAAGGCGAAACTAAGTACTGCGGCGGTTTTTGTTTATGAGAGGCGTAAGCCTCACAAAAAAGAAAAAATGTAATTAAAAGAATTATACAATAATACAAAAAATAAAAGTTGGAGCATATAGTAAATAGGATATATAGCCATTAGCATATAGAGATATAGTCCACCTAAAGAAAGAAGATGTTTAGGAAAAAAAAGCATTACAAAAGTTAGCTTCGAGAGAAATGTAAATTGAATATGGTTATCGCACTGCTAGGAATAAGACAGATTTATTAGATGCAAGAAAAGTGACAGCAGAAGAAGCACATATATGTGCACAGGAGAATTACATTTTCTTTATGGCACTACAGGTTCTAATGTCTCTCTTTTTCCTATTTTTTTTTGGTCCTTTTTTGAATATATATAAATCAAAACATTAGATAAACAATCATTTTCGTTATAAAATTTATAATTTTCAGATGTGTATATGAAGCAACTAACCTAAGAAGAAGAAGAAGAAAAAAAAAGAGGAAAAACATATTTGATGAACCCAGGTGAGGCCATACTAGAAGATGAAGAAGACGATACTCTTCTTTAATTCTAACTTTTGAGTTCTTTTGAATCTGTTCTGTTCTTACGTTATCAATTTTCAGGGCTGCTATTCTGTATGACTGTATCGTTTAGTTTTATATGTATTTTGTTGTTTTGTTTAGGTTCAAAATGCCTTTTTAAATGGGTCATATTCTTTTTTAAGAAGGCCCTTTCTAATTTGTATTAATAAAGTTGAAAAATTAAATTTTAAGAGAAGCTCACGCCTCATGAAGCATGAGGCGCGTGCCTTGAGGCGTGCGCCTCAGATTTAGTAGCGCCTGCCTCATATTTTTAGCCTTAAAAATACCTCCTCGAGGCACAATACATACGCCTCACGGTGAGGCGGGCCTCAATGCGCACCTCACTACCGCCTTTTTAAACCATGACCACACCTAATAAATCCGAAAATTGTAGAGCTTCAAATTAAATATAAAATAAAAAAATATAATTACTTGTGACATCCAACGAAATATGGTGGATAGTTCAATGCGGCCTAAGTAAAATGGTGGGGTCAGGAACGTGATAGTAATGTTCTCACCATGTAAGAATCCCTACATGCTTGCTTCATCTGGTTCGTGTATGACTGACATCTTCTACAGATTCATTACTTCTTGGATGGATCTCGTGAAACACTTTTTTATAGCTTGCTAACTTATCCCGAAGAAAAAAGAATCATCCTGCATGGTTACCCTTGTAATTTTTCAGCTTTACATAGGATCCTCATGAGCAACTTTGATCATTAGATATCAAAGCTTGGTTGTGGAATAATAGATTTTAGTAGCTATTAGCTCTTGAATGCATAACGTTGGTTATAAATTGTCATGTCATTCTATTAGCATGTAAGAAGATGGTCATGATAATCTTGCTTCTATTTTGCGAATGTTTAGATGATTCATTTGAGAAAATAATGTCGAAGGAAATACTTCTGCTTTTCAAGAAACACCCGTTCTGGGTTTTGGTGCTCTGTTTCTACTTGGCGACACTTCTGATTCCTAACCAAAACTGAAAAATCTATTTTACTTGATTCATGTAGAAGCCAAACAAGAATTTGATGGAAGTTGCTCGGTTCAGGTCTACAGCGTGCAAGCCTGCATTCCCAAGGATCCTGCAGTGCTTTGGAATGCTGAGTTTGTCCAAGCTGAAGATCTCTCTAGGCAGCCGCTCACAGTTGATAATTGTTTGAGAGATAATAGGTACAAAAGCACTTTGCTTCTATGTCCTGAATACTTACATGTCAATGTTCCTGTATATGACGTGCTTTATATTTCTATATTGAATTATGTTCCTGAAATGGTAACAATATGTTATGTATATGTACAATAACAACTAATTAATCTCTCTTATCTGCTATAATGTCACTGCACCGTTATTCAAAGGTTTTGTGGAGTTTCAAATTCCTTTGTCAAGAGAAATGCTGGTGGAACACAGTTGGGTGCTCCTGGGCCACAGGTGAAGAGCTCAGAAGTTTCAGGGACATCTAAAAGTAACTCCGCACATGAAATTGCATTATTACATCCTCAACAGAAAGTGGTTCAGCAATCAAGTTCTATCACAGGTTCTGCTATGGTTAAAGATGTCAAAAGTGAGTGTCATGTAACAGTCGATGACGAAAAGCTTGCAAAGCCTGCTACAGATAAAGAAAAAGTTCCTCAATTGCTTCCAAATAAGAAAAAAACCCAGAGTGACAAAAAAAATTCTGGAACTGGAGGTGCATTAGCTAATATGTGGGGTAATGCATCTGCAAAGTTAAACCCTGATGGTTCCTCTGCACAATGCAAAAACACCACAAGAAACTCTGCTGGTTAATTCTTTTTCCTTATCCACTTGGAACTGGAGAAGTTTGAATTTCTATTTATTATTTCAAATATGCTAAACCAGACATAGTTTGGTTTTTTTAACTGATATTTATTGGTCAATCCATGATCAGCTACTGCAGAGGCTCAAATCTGTGCTCGTGAAGCCGTAGAATATGGGAGCAGCGATGAAGATAGACAAGATTTCAACAGAAAAAGAACGTCAAATGGTGAAGGAAATAGAAAAAGGAGAGTCATTTTTGATTACTCTGACGAAGAAGATGAATTGAAAGATGCTGTAAGTCTAGAATCTCCCGATCCTCCAAAAAGGACTACTCTTGGGTCAAAACAGAGATTGAATACTTCAGGCCTCGGGAGCAACCTGAGCTTTAATGAAGAGAAGGTATCGAAGGTCAAGGAAGTGAAAGAAGCTGACGAAACAATTAACCATCCTTTGAGAAGAGAAACATCAGATGTGAGCAAAGTCAAGAACTCCGATGTTCCTTCATCAGAGAATATCCTAAACCATGTTCCTGCAACTGATGTTGATATGAAGGATAAAGTGGTGGATTCTGGACCTAAAAGAAGAAAAGTGTTAAAGACTCGGATTGATACGCGTGGAAGAGAAGGTATTGTTATAATCTCCTCAGCGTTACTGTATTGAAAAAGTAAGGTAATTTCTTTGGTAATATGTTCTTTTGTATTGGTTTATATTTGTGGCTCCAGTCACTGAGGTTGTCTGGGAGGATGATGAGCCAGAGACAAAACATGGTAGTAATACAGCAAAGATAGCTGGGAACAATACGGTGAACAGTGCTGTTAACAGGTAAATACTTTTGCACTTAACCATTTTCTTTTCACGACTGCATTGAGTGCAGTATATATTTGAGTTTAATGTTGATTATAATGGCTGTTAATAAATCCATTCATGTCTACAATTCTTCAGTTCGTCATACATAGGTGCAAGGTGAAAAAAAAATCAGTTTATAGAGATAATGAGATAGTTATGTGGACACGTCCGGGATCTGGTAACATCATTAGATGACTGAAATCTTTCTGATAGTTCTCTAACCTCAGAAATGATTGAAGAAATGTGGTACAAGTAATTTTTATGCACACCTGCACACCTACAGAACTCAGAGACAGGGAGGGAGGGAGGGATGCATTTTATCTATTGTGATGATATTGGTTTTTTTTTTTTTTCCCTAATTTGGGGGGAAGATTCACCTCAAATTTCCCTCCACACACCAGAGTCCCGTATTATAATATAGTGTGCACAATATGATTGTTGAATTTGCATGACAGACACTTTGGACCCTGATGATTTATGGCTGCAATAAATGTCTACTAATCAATTTCAAAATGGGTCAACTTTATGATTTTGTTATCATAGACCACATTAAGGAAGCATCTAGAAATTAGTAACTTTATTCTGGGAGAAATCTTTGTATCAGTTATTTTGGTTGGAAATTGGAATAAAAGGCTGATTACCAGATATCTCAGCTGACAACTTGTTCCCATACTAGTAGTAGAAGGGTATCCCAATTTTCATTCATGGAATCTCAGGGGGTTTGTTCCTGCTAACGGATGTAGTTTTCTTGGAAGTTTTACTTGTACATGACGGTTAGTATTTTGTGAATGTTGACAATGATTTTAGGCCACCAATGGCTAGGAAGTCACCTGCAGTCGGAAACAACATGCCTGCAAGCAAAGCAGGAAACAAGAAGGCGGGGAATAAGGATCCTAAACAAGGGAACATCCTCTCATTTTTCAAGAAGGTTTAAAGAGTCTGCTGCATCTTTGCTAAATTACCCAGTTCTTTGTCTAAGAGCCGCCTTTAATAATGTAATTATGAATTCGGATTGAATGCAATTTCAATTGTTTTTGGTAATATCCTTTTGTGTATGGTTGGTTAAATTTGACTTTGTTTAGAGATTATTCTATACTATTCTATTGAAATTGATTTAGATAAATTCTTTTAGCTTATGGAAAACATATGGAAACATTTTGATTTGGATTATAATTAAAAGGAAGAGTTCTTTTAGCTTATTGAAAGTTTCCTTATCCAAATTTAAAGGAAAAATCTTTTTATTATGTCCATATTAAAGAGAGGCACTTGTACTAAAATTTAATTGAGGTTAATTTTTGTCGTATCCACATATAAAAGCTCTACTTTGAGTCTTGGAATAACATTAGAGAAGGTCGAAGGATTTGAAGGTGAAATCAAGAAGATAAACATGAATAAATGTTTTTAAAGGAGCTACAAGGTAATTTCTAAAATAACTGTGTTTAATATTACAATAAAATTATTATGTGTTTTTTGAACAATAATAATGTGACTTGGTCGAACAAACTTTCTAGGTTCCTTTCCGTCGATGGAAATGTCCCCTCTTAAGGCACCACAGGGTGGATCAGCTAGCATATTTCAAACATCTAGAAATAGCTGTTTCAACTTAAAAAGGCTTAAATTTGGAAAAGCAAGTGTTCCGCAAAACGGTTAAATGGGATCTACGTACTATAAAACCATAAAGAAAAACTGACCATTAAGACAGGACTCGCAATTTCTGTTTTTAACCCATGAATCCTACATCAAATTCTCCAGCACTTAATTTATAAATTGTCTCGAGGACTAGTATGAAATTTAAGAAAAAATATATCTTTGACATGGATTTTGAGGTTAATACCCTATATAGTCACTAAATTTTTCCAAAAGTTCCCAAGAGGTCACCGAACTTCAAAAGTTCCATAATTAGTCGCTGAACTTTGCAAAATATTCCTAGGAAGTCACCGAACTTCAAAACTTCCATAAATAATCATTGAACTTTGCCAAAACTTTTCTATATAATCACTCAACTTTGCAAAAAATTTCTAAGGGGTCACTCAACTATTTATGTATGGCGTCCAAATTTGCAAAGTTCGGTGACCTCTTGAGAATTTTTGGTAAAGTTCAGTGACTATTTAGTAAAGTTTTGAAGTTCGGTGACCTTCTAAGAACTTTTTGCAAAGTTCAGTGACTAATTAAGAACTTTTGAAGTTCGATGACCTTCTGAGAACTTTTGAAAAAGCTTAATAACTATCTAGGATATTAACTCTGGATTTTGCTATTTGTCCAGAAGAAATTCGACAAAAGGAGTGACTGAAATGATATGGAAGAAAAAGACTAAATGAAAAATTGGTTGTGTTTTAAAATGACGAATGATAGTGTATGTGGCAAGATCTCTTTGATGTATATATAGTAAGATCCTTTTGTCATATATATTGAAAAAAATATTTAAAATCAACATATATTCAAATCTTTTAGGTCGAGTTTGAGAAACGACGTAGAAAAAATCCACTAATGGGCTAGTGTTGGAAATTAGTCAAATTTTACCAATTACTCCCTAATTGAAATTATACATTCATCACAATTTACTCACTAAACTTCAATAATCACTCAAAAATATTTTAAAATTTAAAATTTAAGTGAATAAAGTGTCACAAAAGTTAAGTTTTAAACATTTAACCCCGCCCCCCCAGTATGACCATTTATACACGTATCCTCTAAGCATTGGCTTTACCATGTCAATGAACCATCACGCTAGAGGGTTAATTAATTAATTTATTTTTAAATACCAGTTGCAAATAGGTACTACCTAAAATTCATCGAAGCAAATAACATCTCTATTTCACATAAAAAATCGTCGTTCGGGGATTCGATTTTTCCACGCACCTCGAATCTAACGTACGTTCAGTTCTACCCTTTTTTTTTAACAGAGTTAAATGTTTATATAACTGTAATTTAGTTTTGATTTTCGTTTTTCGTGTTAGATTTATATAACATTTTTCTTTTCTGAATTATGTTGGTGTTTTTGTTGTCTGATTTATTCTATGCTTAGCTCAAATTAAAATTTGATAAAGTAGAAAATAAGACATAGATCTCATTTTTTGTTTTTATGTTGATGTTTTAAATCTCAGATCTATCATTTCGTGAACATCGATACATTGTTTTTGTTTGATTTTAAATCGTTTATTATCATGCGATTTGCAATTAATCTCAGATGTTTTGTTTTCTATTCATGCATGAGTAATTATAGATTTGGGAAGTTATTTTATTTTGATTCATGTGCTGGTACAATTTTTTTATTTTATCTTTTGCTGATTTAATTTAATAGTTTGTATTGATTTTTTGGTTAATCAAGAAGATGAACGGTATGTAATGAGAGTCCATATCATACTATGGCTTTGATAACTACAAAGAGTTTAGAGCCATTGTGTCACGGTCTGATTAAGGGTAAGCAATAACTTGTAAATTCTTGATGGCATGATGATTTTCTGTAGAAGCAGCTTATGTTTAGGACCCTTCAAGTTAGTGTCGTGGACTTGAATGTGAAATGGTTTGTATTCTGGGAAAGTATGGGAACAAAGTTGAAAGTTCCCGTAGTCCCTTGTGTATCATTGGTTGAGACAATGAGATCACAACTGAACACCAAAAGCTTGCATAAAATTAAGTTCATTTCTTTACATATGTTTACCATATTAACCAGTTAGCAAGAGCTAGTACAATATTCATTATGTGTATCAAAACTTGTTCAATCAAACTTCTGTGAGGATTACAAGGTTTCTTGAGGAATGCTGCTAATACATTTTGCTTTTCAATGTGTTTAGCAGTTCAAATAGTTTAGTTTTGTCAGCAAGATGGGAGGTGGGTTTAGAGTGCTCCATCTGGTCCGACCTTTTCTCTCATTTCTGCCTGAGGTTCAGAGTGCTGACAGGAAAATTCCATTCAGAGAGAAGGTTATATACACTGTAATCTCCCTTTTCATTTTCCTGGTTTGCAGTCAGCTGCCATTGTATGGCATACACTCCACAACAGGTGCAGATCCTTTCTATTGGATGCGTGTCATTCTTGCCTCAAACCGAGGAACTGTTATGGAGCTTGGAATCACACCCATAGTGACATCTGGACTGGTCATGCAACTTTTAGCGGGTTCGAAGATCATAGAAGTTGATAACAACGTACGGGAGGATCGAGCCCTGCTGTAAGTAATACTAAAATGCTTAGGAAATTTATTTCTGACTTTTAAATCTCCCTTTCTTGAAATATGAATTGGAAGAGCTTTTAAAATTTCCTGCAATTAAACCTTTTAAGTGCCACCTAAAATGCATACTTTTGATACTTTCTTATCTAGAGTCACTGTGCTCCATTTACCCCGAATATGATTTGATTTCATTTAACATTGTCGTGCTTGAATATCTCGAGTATTTAATGAAACAAAAAAAATTCTTTATTTCCCTATTTCGTGTAATTATCTAGTTCCTTTCACTGTGTTGTAAACGAGGATCGTGTTTTTGTATTCCAGAAATGGTGCACAGAAGTTATTAGGTATCTTGATCGCAGTTGGTGAGGCAGTTGCATATGTCCTCTCAGGAATGTATGGCAGTGTTGGCCAACTTGGAGTTGGAAATGCAATCCTTATAATTCTTCAACTCTGCTTTGCTGGTATAATTGTAATCTGCCTGGATGAACTTCTCCAGAAAGGTTATGGTTTGGGCTCTGGAATTTCACTTTTCATAGCAACCAATATTTGGTAAGCATTTAAGAATTTGGTCTATTCTTCATTCACTGGTTTTGTATAAGCTGCAAGATGTTGATATCTCAAGAGTTCTTTGGTTTGTCAGTGAAAATATCATCTGGAAAGCATTTAGTCCAACTACTGTGAACAGCGGGCGTGGAGCTGAATTTGAAGGTGCTGTTATTGCTTTATTCCATTTGTTGATTACTCGAACGGACAAGGTTCGTGCTCTTCGAGAGGCATTCTACCGGCAGAATCTCCCAAATGTTACAAACTTGCTCGCGACCGTGTTAATTTTCCTTATCGTTATCTACTTTCAAGGATTTCGTGTGGTTTTGCCTGTGAGGTCGAAGAATGCCCGTGGGCAACAGGGTTCATATCCAATTAAGTTGTTCTACACTTCCAATATGCCTATTATTTTACAGTCTGCACTTGTATCCAATCTCTACTTTATTTCCCAGGTACTGACTGGCCTTTGTTAGTACATACAAATTAAATCCTTTCTGCTTTCCAATATTGACACCCTGATTTCGTGTGTACTCTTGCAGTTGCTGTACAGGAAATACAGTGGGAATTTCATTGTTAACCTCTTGGGGAAGTGGAAGGAATCTGAATATTCTGGCCAATCTGTGCCTGTTGGCGGTCTTGCTTATTACATCACTGCACCTTCAAGGTAATCAAGAATCTCCCTTGTCTTGTTCCCCTGCTTGCCTTTTCTGCACTCTTCATTTTGCTTGCATCCATT
Organism: Fraxinus quadrangulata; assembly: GCA_903798255.1. Lineage (NCBI taxonomy): Eukaryota > Viridiplantae > Streptophyta > Magnoliopsida > Lamiales > Oleaceae > Fraxinus > Fraxinus quadrangulata. Next base: position 58,519 of record CAIGRB010011278.1, read on the forward strand.
TTGATGGGCTAGCTTATTTAGTTTTCTCACATTACTTGGTATTGTTACTGCTATTTTTTGCAGCTTGTCAGACATAGTGGCCCATCCTTTCCATGGACTGTTCTATATTGTGTTTATGCTGTCGGCATGTGCCTTGTTCTCTAAAACATGGATTGAGGTTTCAGGATCCTCAGCTAGAGATGTGGCTAAACAACTGAAGGTATAATTCATGTATAATTTAATAGTTGTAAATTTAGCCCCTGTTTGGCCCCCATTTTCTAAAACTCATTTTCAACCTCACATTTCATCAACTTATCTACTAAAAATTAGATTTTTAAAGAAACAAGCTCTTAATTGTTTTAATAATCTTGGCAATCCATGAATTTTCAGAAAAAGGAGTTGAAGAATTCATGCTTAATTATCTATCACTAAAATCTTTAAGGAAATTGTTGCTCCCTGAAGTAATTTATAGTTGCAAGAAAGCAAATATGTTTAAATTATATGTTGATGATAAATGATATATCATTCTTGTATCCTATGTTCATGTTCCTATTATTTTGCCAGCTGTATTAGTTTAAGATTTCTCTGAATTGGGAAAACCACAAACAGTGTACGTGTTATGTGGTATCACAAACTTCATTACCTTTCTATTTGTGATGTGCAAGAGTGGGTGTTATGACACAGTTGTTAGCTTTAACTAGTTTGAGAGTAGTATCTTGCAACTGTTTCATTTCAAATTGTAATTTGCCTTTTATTCTGCATAGATAGTTTCACTCCACTAGATTATATAACTAAAATTGAGCAAGGGTGGTTCTATTCAGATGAATGTTTGGAATGGCACCGAATTTTTAATAACTGAAGGTAGAAAACTTGAGTCTTATGTTGTATTAGTACTTCAATATCTGGAAATATAAATTTGTGTTAACGCGTAAAGGTCTATGAGAAAGTTTGTATTAGGCATGTATTCATCTTTATCATGGGAAAAGAAATGGAGGTATTACATGAACAAAATATAGCAGTCGTCTAAACTATATATATCTTCGTATAATATTTCAGGAACAACAAATGGTGATGCCCGGACATAGAGAATCAAATCTACAGAAGGAGCTGAACCGCTATATACCCACTGCGGCAGCCTTTGGTGGTATGTGTATTGGTGCACTGACAGTTTTGGCTGATCTTATGGGTGCAATTGGTTCAGGGACTGGAATTCTACTGGCTGTCACTATCATATACCAGTATTTTGAAACATTTGAGAAGGAAAAGGCTACTGAGCTTGGATTCTTTGGTTTCTAAGCCTCTTGTATTCTGGGCAATGGTTAGAAGATTTAATGTTTTGTAGGGTGGGAGATGCAAGTGGACATATCCAGGAACGTAGAGTAGTTGGATTCATTCGAACATTCTCTTTTAGTAATGCAGTTTTGGGATGTTAGATACTTAGTGCATGTTGCACAGTAGTGGAAATTATTATGATATTTGAATTAATTCTTTTTTTAACGCCGTTTAATTCTATCCAAATTTTTCATTCTATTTTGTGGATTGCTAATTTGACTCATGGTATGAGTCTGTTGCATAACTATGGACGTAAATTGTCCAATTTGATGTATCTTTTATGAACTACTAACATGGTTTTTCTTGAAAAATATTTATGTTTGGTCATGTATGTTTTAGTTGACTGTAGGTCATGGTTGAAGGAGGTGTTCATTAATGTTTAGACGTTTAACGTTATGTTGGTACCTCATAACTATTCCATTGCCCAAATAAGCCTAAAGACCATTTGCGAGCATACAAACCAATTTTTTAATCCACTAGGAGCATATATAAAGGGTCAATTTTCCTTATCACATTCAACTTAAGGGACCACTACAGACTTCTTTTGCACCTCACTTTCTCACCTGTATTCATCATACACAATAGAGTACACTGCTAAAGCCATGTCTGAAGAGTCATCATCTCGGTCACTATTGCCACAAAGTTCCTTCAGCAGTCCATTTGTTCAGCAGGCTTCAAAAGCATTATCTGATAGACTTCTTGGCAAATATTTTGATGCTTCTGAATTCGATTTCGATCACCAACAGAGTGGTTCGTGGTCTCCTTTGATTCTTCCTTCAAGGGCTTTCTTCACCTCAACTCAGAATTCTGCCTTCAACGCTCTATTCCTTCTCAAGAATATTTAAAAACCTAGATGTTTTAGATGTTGCATTGCCTGCTTAAAGGTAATTTATTTCAGTGCACAAACAGTTCATAGACATCTGTATTCTGAATTTTCGATTGAATGACATGTTTAATACACGGTACTAAACAACACTGTACTCAACTAAGGACAAAATTTCTATTTCTTTTGTTCCTCAATCTCCTCCAGTGTTGGCAACATGCCATAAAAGATTGTTCGGTACGCAGATTGAGCAAGACTAGACTGTACATACAAGATTATAATAATTTTATCGGTTGCTTTTGCAGGTGTTGTGGTGCATTTGAAGGGATCTGTATCTCATAATAAAATATCCTATATTTTGATGTATTGGGAGTGACGAGAATTGCTTAAAGACTGTCAAATTATTGGGAGGAAAAAAAAAAAAAGGGCTTTGGGATGTGTAGTTTGTACAATGTAAATGAAAGCATGCAATCTTTGGATGAATAAAAATACTACTAACTAACCCTTTTATGATATTGTGAATTATATTCATCCACTTTCATTTTCTTCAATTGTAATTTGGGTTTTTGTTGTAATTTTGAGACAAAAGAAGACCCTTATAATTTGAGTCAATTGATTGATTGACCCTTATAATTTGAGTCAATTGTGGAAGGCCTTTCTAAATGTTCTTGAAATCTACATGGTCGGTTGCTGCACTACATATCTCGTCACAAGGGTCTTTTCCTTTCACCAAAAGAAATCAAATAGAAAATAAAGAAAATTTAAAGAAAGCCTTGTTTGAACATGGTTGTGCCAGCCCTAGAGCCGGTCAAACAAGGGTCACCAGCCACGGTTTGCATCATCTTTATACCTCTATTATATTTCATTCTCGACATTGACAGACGACCTATTAAATCTTTACACATCTGTATAGCATATCTTCTTCGCGTACTTTGAGAGCTAAAGAATTAAAGCCTTCAAGAAATTTGAATGGAACAGTGACCCCTCAGCCAACATACTCTGTGTAGCTAACAAAAAGAATTTTGCCAATTTCTGCTAAAGTCTCAGATTTGCTTTTAAATTTTAAAGTTACAGCAGATTTTTCTTTCAAAATTGATAGCTTCAACCCTAGTGAACTATTCTTGTCTGTCTTTTATAGTTTGAACCAGATTCTCTCTCTCCCCCCTTCCAGCACTCACCAACCAAACAAATAAATAAAAAAAATAAAATAAAATATCTTACAATTGTTTAAAGTAGCTTATTCAAAATAACAAAAAATAAATTATTGGCCTGCAATTTAAGGCTCGATTGCATTTGATCATTACATTCCCTGGCTCTTGAGAAAAGCCTTGTCCTCGAGTTTGGAACATAGGAAACTTGTATTTACATATTAAATCCCTTATCCCAAGTTATATCTTTAGGAAATGAGTTGGACAAATGGATCAACAATTGCGTGACTGAATGATTGCTTTGTTTCACCACTGGCCTATCTAAAACAGAGATGGGCTTAAGTCGTAGTCGTCCATCCTCGTGAATTGTTTGTAACTTCGTCCATTATAAAGTTAGCTAGACGGCGTTGCAGAAAATGTTTCAGTCTTTGTTCTCGTGGGAACCGAAATAAATAGCATTACCCCATAACACCTATGATCTCGTGAAAACGAGAAAAAAAAAATTGAAATGCAAGAAGAAAACTTGTAATATTAAGTAAGAACAATGAAGATGATTTCTGAAAATCTCATTCATATCGCATATATCTAATCTCATTACACTGATGTACATAGGTACTAGCTCATCTGTCAACAAATCATGCATCCATACATTACCTTCATAGAGACATTATTAATTACGCTGTTGAAAAACCAAATGAAGCCTTTCTTCCCTACATTATTACAAAATAGTTGGAGTCTTGATATAAGCAGCTTGAAAAGGAGCGGCACAGATTGGTGGATTCTTTGCCAACAAAAGTAGGTTTGATTACGGCACATTTAGTGGTGATAGGGCGTTCGGTTCCATTGTATGCAAGATCAATATCTCCGATCTCCACATTTTCGCAAGGTTTGGTTTTGCTGCAAGTAAATTTCACTGCCACCGGAGTTTTACTCGTGCCCTTAATGGTTTTTTTACTGTCATTTGACTGACTTGGATAAGAGACAGAGACTATACATGAACATAAAAAATAGTGCAGTTTAATATAGATGAAACTTATAAATTATAATTGAATTTGTATTTAATGGAGTTTGATTTCGACTTACGTCTAGCTTGCACAGATTCCATGGACAATTATTGATCAATGACAATAGGATTCTCATCATTATCCAAGATAATATCTTCGTAGTGCAGATTTGTTATCTTGAGTGTTGTGGGGGCAGAAGGTCATGTTTTCACTCTAATACCATTTTGTGTGCCAATGAATGTTTTGACTTATATCCCGGTCACATCTTCTTCAGTCGCTCCTTTGCCAAGACTTCCAATGCTGATGCCATGGTCTGGCCCACAAGTCACATTTTGGATATGGAGTTGTTTCATACCATCACCAATGGAGATGCAATCATCCCCTGTTTTTACGATGCAGTCTACGACGTTAATCCCTTCTGACTTTGCGATGTGAAGTCTGTTTGTGTTGAGACTCTTGCCCGGTGCACTCATGGTAAACCATTGAATGTAACATTCTTATACCTTGTCACATTGATGTGAAAATTTTTGTTGTCTTTAGTCGTCATATCACGAATGGTTGAGTTGGTGAGGAAATTGAACCTGAGATTCTATAGTCATGAAATTAATTAATTACTCGATTCAATTAATCTTGATGATGAATAGAAAACTTGTACATATACATAATAAACTTACTAATGGAAGTTTGACACATTTTGGATTTTTCACAATTGTTTTTGTTATGTTAATTATGCCCAAAATCTCCGATACCAATTGTTGAAAATTTAAGGATCACGTATTGCTCGATACCACTTGATGTAAAACCAACCACCGAATTGAGATGTTGAAGTTATATCTCATAATAATGAAGTATATAATCGTAAACAAAAGAATAATAGAAGACAGTAAAATATGACAAAGGAATTAGGAGATTTTATTGCACCACAAATAATGAAGATAGAAAAATATTACAATTATCTTAAAAGCTAATAATCACTTTTCTCTCACTATATAATTGTATACAAAAGTCTAATATTTATATGGAACATGTAAAGGAAGTCCAAACTCTCTTAGTAGAGTTGTTGATAGGATGCCAAAAATTGAGTCCAAAACGAAAAAGGAGAGAATAATGCGAAAATATCGGAGCAGACACATATGGCGCCATGGGCAAAATACTGAATAGGGACGTCGGCTTTTTTTTTTTTTCTTGTTCCAAGTTTTTTTCATCCCAAACTCTTCTTCAAGACCAATATCAATTTTCAACTCCCAATAAGTTTCTAAAATAGAACTTCAAATTGATATAGGTAGCAAAACCCAAACCAACCCGAGTAAACCGCCTGACCCGACCAAAACTGACAAGTTTAGGTCGATTTTTTTCTTTTTTTGGGTGGGTTTTGGGTATTGGGTTGAGTTGGGTAGTCGGGTCGGGTTATGGGTTAACAACCTAAACCCGACATAAACCGACCCAACCCAACCCGACTACATTATAAAAGAAAAAAGGGAAACGACGTTAAACTGAAAAACAAATCCCTAAAAGCCAAATCACTCAGCCACCTCTCCAGCCAAATCTCACCAGTCAATCGCCGATGCCTTCATGCTCACCAGTCAATTTCTCCAGCCTTCACGAATCACGCTCGCCAGTCGCCTCTCCAGCTAAATCTCGCCAGTCGATTTCAATGGTTTGATTTCTTCCTGGTTTGAGATTCTTCATATTTTCAGAGGTAAGTTTTCTTCATTTGTCTGTGTATTTCTTTGAGTATATTTGGGATTTCATTGGTTCAATTTATTGGGTAGAGTATTTATGGGATTTATTGGTACACTGAGGATAACTAATCAATTTCTCCGAGTATGAATGTATGTTTGCTCTTGTTCTTGAAGATTAGAGGTCCCTTGATATTATTCCTATATGAATTTTTGAAATCTTATTAAGATTTGTAGTTTTTGTTGATTTAAATTGGTAAAGAATGGAGAACAGAGCTAGGAATTCGCAGTGTTGGGATGTCGACCGTAATTCCTACGTAGATTTCTTTCTGTCTTATATTTCCATTTTTACTTTTGGTTGCTTTTGGTGTATTCATAAACTTTGTGCAATATGTTGGTAGATATGGATGTAGGGGAAGAAAGTGCACTGGCGCACAAGCTCAATCAGACTCAAATGCCACATATTTGCAATCTGGTCTTCCTCCACGTGCACCGTCGACATTAGGTAAACGAAAATCTAATAGACTTGCTTCTTATGTTTGGGATCACTTCACTCTATTAGGCTCAAAGGATGATCCAGATGTTAGGTGTAAGTGTAATTATTGTGGAGTAGATTATGCTTGTGGCACTAAGAAGTGTGGTACTAGTACATTGAGTAATCATTTGACAAATAAATGTAAGAAGTATCCAGGTAGATTGGTGGATAAGAAGCAAAAAACCTTATCATTTGAGAACAACAAAGAGGGTGGAGAGAGCAATCCTATTGTTGTTGGTCGAAGCAAGGAAGAGCGTAGAGTTGCTTGTGCTAAAATGATAGTTGTGGATGAATTACCTTTCAAGTATGTCGAAGCTCGTGGTTTTAGGCATTTTTGTAGTGTAGCATGTCCTCACTTTCAGCCTCCATCTTGTAGGACTCTCGTTAGAGACATTTATCAGTTGTATTTGGATGAAAAACTGAAATTGAAAGATGCCTTTCATTTTCATCGTTAAAGGGTTTCCTTTACGACTGATACTTGGACTTTTATTCAGAATGTTAATTACATGTCTCTTACAACACACTACATTGATTCTGAATGGACGCTTAATAAGCGTATTTTAAATTTTTGTGTCGTTCCAAATCATAAGGGAGAAACTATTGGAAAAATGATTGAGATTTGTTTGCATGATTGGGTGATTGAGAAAATTTATGCAGTCACTGTAGATAATGCAAGCTCCAATGACACAGCCATTTCTTATCTTAGACGAAAGGTAGTTGCTTGGGGTAGTGATGGATGTGTTCTAGAAGGGAGGTATTTTCACTTGAGATGTTGTGAACACATTATCAATTTGATCGTTGGTGAAGGGTTGAGGGAAGCACATGACTCCATTGTGAATATTCGCAATGCAATCAAATATGTGAAATATTCTCCAGTTAGGTATGAAAAATTGAAGGAGTGTGCTAGGAAAGAGAAGGTTGATTGCAAGTCTATTGTGTTTTTAGATGTTCCAACTAGGTGGAACTCTACCTATTTGATGTTGGAAACGGCATTGAAATTTCAAAAAGCTTTAGATAGGTTAGAAGATGAGGATGCTTAGTATTTGCATTACTTTCGCGAAGATGATAGTAATAGAAGGATGGGTGGACCTCCGTCAAGTTCAGATTGGGAAAGTGCGTCTGTGTTCGTTAAATTTCTTCAAATATATACACACACGCGCGCGCGCGCGCACACACAGAGCACACTTCATTTCTTGCATAGTGATTTCTTGCTAAATTTTGAAATTGGATTTTAGGGTCTAAACTAAAATTTATGGCTTTACTGTCTTTCATCCAAAGTTTGATTCTTTATGATGATTGATTTTATCTTCTAATTGTGAATTTGTGAGACGAGCACGATTGAACTTGGGGAAAAATATGATGTAGTTTATGCATTTCTGTCTTCAGACTCTCCTTTGTCCAATTCCAAATTTAGTTGGGATGTAATGAGACATTGGATGCACAATATTCACCTTTGTCCAAAGTCCAATTCCAAATTCAGGTTTTGTGTTAAGAGACATTGGGTGCATTTGCTAATTAATTAATGACTGATTTTATCATCTTATTGTGAATTTTTCAAATACAATAAGTAGGTATAAAAAAAAAAGTGTAGGAATTAATTTCTACAAAGACAATAGATTTTGACCAATAGTGCAAGTTCCACAAGTAGGTATGGTTCTCTTGATCTAGATTATCACTGTATATTTCTGACGGATTATGTATCTGTGTGCATTTTGATTATCCACACAATGACTGTTGATGCGTGCAATGATTAAAATTTTCCTCTCTTGTTGGATTATATGGATAGAGGTAATAGAATATGATACCCATATTCTTTAAATGCGCTTAGGCCAAGTTTCTTCTTTTGCCAATTCAACTTGCCATGGTAATTCTTTTTAGTTCACTTAGGGAACGTGAACTAAAAGCAATCTTGTTATTTATGACCTATGGAATTTCATTGAGCACTCATGGCCCTTTTGCTGCAATGAGCAAAATCTCCTTTTTTATAACTGCTTAATACTCTCATTTGAAGTCATCAGCATATTGTAAAAACAATTCGTACAAATATGCTTTGCTTGTGGTTAATAGAGTTGTTCTGCTTGATGTTAGTTAGTTTTGGCAAGTAAATCACGGCAATTGTAATTTTAGTACCATGACCTTCTTATATCTTTTTTTTTTTTTTTTGCTTTTCAGGAACTCAAGAAAGATGGGTAGTCTCAAACTCAGAGAATCCAATTGGTCCTTTCATTCTATTTGCCATTTCTCAATTTGTGTGCGATTATTAATTGACAGTTTGTACTTTGTATGTAAATATTTGTGGTAATTCCTCTTCTCTAGATATACTTTTTCCCTCCGAAGGAGACTAACGATTGTAAGCAAGGTGTAAATCTAGTATTGATGTCTGCTGCTGAGCAAATCTTTGGGGTTGGTGGAAAGAGAATGAAACCAGCTTTAGTTTTTTTAGTATCGAGAGCCACTGCAGAAATTGTTGGCTTGAAGTGAGCTATTCGATTTCCCATTTGTAGTACTCTCTAATGAAAATTAAGTCAGTTATATTTTTTAGAAGTATTGAGATGAATTTTACATTGATATATTGTATTAAACTGTACTCAATATTTATGTTTATCGAAACTATAGAAAACATGGGTCATATATATGGAATTTTGTTTTGTAATTATTATAAGTATGCTGGTAATCAAATAAATGAACAAATTTTTAAAAATGAAATTAAAGTTTACGGCGTGCAAAAGCCTGCTGTAAAAAGTTAATTTACGGCATTCAAATGAACACCATAAAAAGCTTAAATAACGGCATCTCTGAGTGCAAAAGTGCTACACTTTTTAAGGCATGCAATTGAACACCGTATAATTAATAACGGCATACTTTGCACGCCGTAAAAAGTGAAATTTTTTTACGGCATTGCCGCACGCCGTAAAGAGGTTTTTACGAAATGCAATGCACGCTGTAAAAAGTACATTTTGATGTAGTGAATGGTGAGTGTATTTCTTTACAATTCTTAATTCTAGAAAAAATCTGATTTATGGCCAAGCGTTGCCTGGTAATATTTGTAGGTTTATTTGCCTTAAAAGAATATTGAAGTTACTGACTGACAATTTCTTACATTATATAACCTCTATTAGTTTAATTCCTTTTAACTTAAGACCATAATTCTGGTTCTTTTGAGTTTGTTAATCCACAAGAATTTACGTGATAAACATTAATTCATGTGTCGAAACTGTTTGAATAATTCAAAATAAATATCTTAAAATACTTGTTCCCTCCCAATTTAGTTGGTAGTTTATTAGCGATCTTTTAAACATTGGAAGCAAAATCCGAAAATTTTGTAGAAATATATGTGGCACTCATTTTCCTCCTTACATTATAAGTTGAGTTTATCGTACTGATCTAAATTTTACAAGAAAGAAAAATGCAAAAAAATAAAAACAAAAATCAAGAGACGAAGATGGTTTCGAAATTCACCTTGTTGTTTCTCCCACTGTTAGCACACACTATAAATGCCCAACAGCCTGCAACTTTCAAGTCCAAGGCCTCATTAAAGCCCCTTCAGATTATACTAAATTATCCGACAAGAATGCCGAATGTATTACAATAAGACACGTCGACCACTTGACAATACAAGGCGGTGGAGTTTTCAATGGCAACGGCCAAGAGGTAGGACCAAAAACTGTTAGAATTTGGGTGTGACCTGAATTCCTTGTTGAAGTAATTGAAAAATTCTAATTGAAGTGCACGTTAAGAAGAATTTAGTTTGGAATGATATTGAAGTCCTATGTCTAGGGGTGGGCATGGATTGAGTTGTGTCGATTTTTGCCTCAACCAAAACTCAACCCAACATTGTCGGTTTGTTAGAAATCCAACCCAATCCAACCCATGTAAATGTTGAAATCCAACCCAACCCAACCCAATTATGTATCGATAATTTCTATTAATATACGAGATGGGGATAAAAATCAACACTCCAACGAAATGGTAGAACAATAAAGTTCATTTATTCAAATGAAAAGCCACGAGAAACCAGAAACTACATATTCTATTTTAGAATTTCTCACTTACATTTCAGACATAATATGAAATAATAATTAATAACTGTTATTGATATTGAAAAAGTTCTTTCTAGCTCTGCTTGATAGCCAGTAACAATTGAACCTGATATTTTGGTTGCTTCACTAGATTTATCAACTTCAGTATGTCAGCAAAACAGTTTGCCAAAGACTATGTTCCAGATCCTGATTTTCATGAAATCTGATGGAAACGTACAAATCATGAAATTTAAAACTGATAT